>JAXGGS010415379.1:0-12217 GCA_035585475.1 Armandia brevis
CCTGACGCCACCTGGACCAACCAAGTCTGCTGGCAACTCCCTGACGCCACCTGGACCAACCAAGTCTGCTGGCAACTCCCTGACGCCACCTGGACCAACCAAGTCTGCTGGCAACTCCCTGACGCCACCTGGACCAACCAAGTCTGCTGGCAACTCCCTGACGCCACCTGGACCAACCAAGTCTGCTGGCAACTACCAGGCGACACCTGGACCCACCAAGTTTGCTGGCAACAACCCGGAGACAACTGTTGATATTGATGATTGCGAGGAAGAGAAAATTGAGGGAAAGCCGCTTCTGCCCCTCTCCGTAATCTCCCCGCCACCAGCTCGAAGTAAGACAAAGGAAATCCTGCTTAGTTTAGGTAGGAATTATTTGATTGTTATAAATGATATTTAAATGAGCACCTTGACATTCAACGTATTATAGTGCATGCCCTTCGTGATTTACACCTTGTATTTCTTAGGCAACCGTGCATTTTGTCTCCTGAAATGGCTATTCGCGGCAGTGGGAGTGGGAGTGGGAGTGGTAGTGGTAGTGTACCTAGCGAGTAAGTCATACCGACTAAGTGAGATATTTACACATATGGATGATCATCTTTTATCAGCTGGTGCAACATGTACATGTTCGTGATTAGCACGGGTCTATGAAACCATGCTTGTAATCCAATTCAGAATTATACCTATAACATGGAATGGGGCTGTGATTTTCAAAATGATAATTGGTATTATTTATAGCTTAAAGTTTAATAAGACCCTTACTCATTCACTTTGATAATCTGGCAGCAGTTAAGACTGGGTAACTGGCTCATTCACCGATTCCAACAAGAAAATACCATACAACCCACACGTAGCAACCACTTGGAAGGAATCCACCGGATTCTGTGAAGTCTATATTACAATAACCGTTATATATGTCTCCGTTTTCAGATGCTGTTTATAATATGACGACCGCGCTACCACCACTCCTCAACAATATGACGACCATCCTACCACCACTCCTGAACAATATGACGACCATCCCACCACTATTCCTCAACACCACTGAGAAGACAGCAAACGGAACAGCAGGTGATTAATAATACAATATACATGTATACTATTATAGAGACATTTGATATTTGAATGTGAACTTGTGGCAGAACTCGGATCCAGATATATTTGTATATCCATTACCTGAGTTCAGACGTTAAATATAGATATAATGTCGGCTATTAATAAAACGTGATCATAAACTTATTACATGTATGTGGCGGTACTGCTAAATAGATTAATAATTTCACTATCTTTATCACGAGATTCCTAGGACTAAGGACTGGCAGGTAAATACATGTACATGAAAGGCTGAGTAGTTTCATAACACTGCTACTCAGATTTTCACGTTCAGTCTATGCATTATTTCTGTTGGACCCAATGTTGTCATCATTTTAACATTTTCTGCACGGTTATACTAGCATCAATTATTTCCATCCGTTGGTCGATAATTATTTTTACACGTGACCAGTCAATGTTACTTATGTTACTATATATTAACAATCAATTAACTCCCATATTATTGTCTTTATGATTACTAGCTGTGGTTACCCGCGGGAATTGCTAGAAACTATTGGAAATAGTGCTAGGAGTTATCTTACGCAGCAACCCCCCCCCCCCCCTCCCCCTTCCGTCGGTATGCAGTACACACCAAGTCATCCTCTGACACAGCCAATCCCTGAGAGCTCACATCTCCCCTCTCCCCCTCTCCCACTCTCCCCCTCTCCCCCTCTCCCCCTCTCCCCCTCTCTCCCTCTCTCCCTCTCTCCCTCTCTCCCTCTCTCCCTCTCTCCCACTCCCGAATTTTGGAGACAAACTTTTCGCTTAGCGAAATTATATATGATTGTTGGTTTTTTTCATATAATATTATCATTATTACTTAAGAAACATTTGTCAAAATAAAGCTAGTGCTATATTGACCATTTACCGTACTACAAATACAGCTGTATATGAAGTTCTATACAATTCTCCACAACTGCGTGTACATGCGCACATCTGTTAGATATTGTCCGAGTGCTCATCATACCAACTGATTTCTTGTTTTCAGATGTGCAGACGATCGTTCCGCAACCAGGAGATGGTATCAAGACCAACATTCCAACTACAGACAATAACAATACCCTGACCAACACAACTCCAGACGATGAGAATGCCCCGACCAACACAACTCCAGACAGAACATCAGGTTATTATCAAATATATGTCACACGCTTACCGGTATATTCACAATACAAAATGTTCTTTGAAGACATTGCTTCAAATACTGTAGATAATTCATCCATCGTGGGTTACGGGACCAACCTGAAAACGCGTTATATCGAATACCGTGTATTGATATGGGTGACATTTGACCCACATTTGGCAGGACAGTAGATTCCCCTAAACCAGCGTTATATTGATCATCTACTGTATTACACAAGTACAGCAGTATATACATGTATATACACACAGTCACACACATATCTGCATGTGCATGTAGTGGTTAACAAATCACCTCACCTACATGTACATATTTTATATCTGTCAGTAATTGTCCGAGCGTTGATGATACTGGCTGATTTTTTGTTTCCAGGTGTCCAGAAGATCACCGCATTGATGGGAGATGAGTTCTGTCTGGATCTCCCTGATGTTGCTGATAAAAAGAACATGATCCTGCAACAGAATAACTCGGATTTGGCCTCAGCCCTCAACGGGAGCGCGTTCATATTGGCCGATGAGATGAAGGGAGTGAGCATCAGTGATGGACGATACTGCGTCACTAATGCGACAGTGGTGGATGGGGGTGGCTACTCCATACGATACAAGGACCTGAATGGCGACGTTGATGAATACCTGCTCGCCGAAATCTGCGTCCCACCTTCAGCGGGTATGTTATGTCTTCGTGCATTATTATTATTATTATTATTATTATTATGTATTGTAATATGTAGAACTTTGAGTAGGAATTTCCATGGAATTTTAGCTCACATAATCTGTATGAAAACTATGTGACGATAAAAAGTGCTAGTGCAACTCCAAAGAAACACTACCACATGCGTCTTATGCTGCCGAACAAACCACTACTATCCCCATTGTAAGCAACATTATATTATTATCTGTGTCAGGATAATAACACCGGTCACCTTGTTTTCAGATGTGCAGGTGATCACACCATTGATAGGAGAGGATTTCTGCATGGACCTCCCGCCGACTGCCGAGCCCGGTACCGCTGGGAGAAACCTGAGGCACAAGGGCTCGGACATTCTAACGGCCAGCGGAACGTCAGGAGACTTTGAAGTAGCAGATCAGGATGAACAGGGAATGCAGCGATTCAGCGTCGTCGACGGCCGTTTCTGTGTCGCAAACGCCACCGCAGAGGATGGGGGAATCTACAACATAATCGCTCATCCAGGAAGTCGCTCTGCCCCCCTCGCTACAGTCTGCATGAGAACAACCATCTAGGGGAGAATACCGAGGGCATGCAAAACGTGCACTCATATCCCATACAGAATGCGAGCCAGATCACTTTTCGACCATTATTGTAAAATCAACACCGAATATGGACTACGATTAACGGTTCAGAGGGATTAACAAACCAAATTATATTATATATTTCACAATTTAAATCCCTGTTACTAGTTCTACTGTTGATATGCCTGCATACATGTAGAAATTTACAATTCAATATCTATACATTGAGCCTACTTCTACCCCGGCGACGTCGGTTAGCACCAACATTGTTATAATATTATAACACCCCAGTCATGTGAAAGTTTACTTGATTCATGAATTCATTCTTAATAACTGAGTCCCGCTATTGTGTGTCGGATATAATTTTTAATATAAGTGCATTGTAATATACATGTTATAATCGTGCATGTTTGCTACTGAACGATGCATTTACCCCAGTAAATGAGCCATTCGAATATTAATAACATTATGATTTGGTCGCTGACTGTTTGTCTCGATAGCTGTACACGTGTTCTTAAAAAGTTCGCACTGATCAATTTTATAATTAAAAGTTCGAAAATGCTCACCGTGCAACATTGTATTACCGGCGCTCTTCTGAGACAGACACAATCGGACACCAGAAACAAAGTACAATTTTGAATGAAAACATTTATTTTTCGACCACCGGCTCTGGCAGCCTCTGTCTTGTATGGTACAATCGTTCAATTTTCATATGGTATACATCTATTAACTGAGAAGAAGATTCATATTCATGAAGTATAAATGTTATGACAGCAGTTGCTGCTGTAAATTTGATCTGTCATTCTGTGTGTTAAAGTATTTGTACACTACTAGGATATCTGTACTACTAACAAGGTTAGGGTTCAATCCCCATTTATTGTGAGTTGCGCTAATGATTTAATGTGTGTTTACATGCACTATATGATGATAGTGTAGGATGCAATGTTGCCGTTGTCATGGACAACATGTTGATAGGGACTTTCGTAGCCATCATCATCTGGCAGTCTGTCAACTGTTTCATACACATTCTCAGTTTCTGGCTCTTCGCTCACAACTTCCATCTCGATGTCAGCTTCGTCATTGGAATCTTGAACTTTGAGTGATGCTTTCTCTCTAGAAATAGCTAGGAATTTTAATAGTTGTATTAATCGCTCTAAAAAAGACCATGTGCCTTAAATATATCATCCGGGGGACCAATGTAATTATAATACATTTGTAGTCGTATTAATTACTCTAAAAAAATTCACGTGTCTTATATGATTACTTAAGTTGGGACAAATGTAAATTATAAATATTCTTACCTCTTCTTGTATCTCATGACAACGATTGGGATTATTAAAACCAGGACCAGAACTAGAACTGATGCAGCAGTTATCATCAGGTACACGTTTGATATGGTCGCTGTTATGATAATTTACAAATGAACACACGTAAGCCCAAGGCTCCTCCTGTCACCCGTTTACCTATTTCCATTATGTAATATTGCTTGACTTAAAAACCACGGTAATAAATCTTTTCAAATCAAACACACGTAAGTTACAGTAGATATTCTCTATAACGTGGGTCTGTCATGTCCACCGATTAGGGTTTTTTGTTGGTTCCGAAAACACGAGTGAAGCTGGATTCTGCACGGGTCATAGGTCGCCCTTATGTAAACATGGAGCTCGCTATCAGACGGTTTTACTTGTCTCCCGCTACCCGTGTTATAGAGGACATCGCCTGCCTCTTACTTGGCGGATATATTAATGATATCACGTATACAATTAAACAAACTTACTTCAGACATAGGAAATTATATATATAGGTAAATTAGCACGGACGAGCTGATCGTAATTGTATTTTAATCTAATTATAGATTGATTGATCAATGTCATTGTGTCATGGAATTCTACTTAGCTTGCTGGGTAATATATTCATGTACGTGTACACACGCATATATACGTATATGTAAATTCATGTGAATATAATCTCACCATGTATTGCCCAGTGCTTGTCGGCTGGAAGCAGGGCCAGACTGTCACCTGTTTCAGTGGCTGTTATCATGCTGGGTAACTTAGGCTTGCCTGAATTAACAACATAGAATATTTTTTAATATAAATCAACTAATTGGTCAATCGTACAATCGTTATCAGCCATTACACAATATCATGTGATAATCTTATTTTATTTTGATGCGCCCATGTATTATTACAAGTTGAAATCTACATCTATTCCAACTACAATGTACAATTAATGTACGCACATACATGTACATAATACTTGCAGTTACTGTCACGAAATTAGACGATCATACACCTACAGTAGACCCTCTGTGTAACGCGGGTGGCAGATATAACTTTTATTTGGTTTTCCGTGTAATCGTTATCTAATCGGTTACCGTTGGCCCGCGTTATAAGGAACACTAGAACAACAGCTTACCCGATACGCATGGGATATATAAACGCGTTATATAGAGCGTCTACTGTAGTGTGTAGCGATGTAGATTGGATATCTGATCCCGTTACGAATACTCCCTATAGGTTTTCCAGCTTTGTCACCAGAGAGTCATTTAATTTAATTAATTGTACGTACAGAATCCGAAACAAAAACAGGAAATAAAATCAAACTCACCGGTGACATATATGGCGCAGAATTCTGTTTGCGTGACCTTGTCATTCTCACAATGGAGTAATTTCCCTCCTGTTCCTTGGTGATGTTGTTAATTCTGAAGCCGAACGTTTTCCAGGCGTCGCCGAGAGCCTCCACATTCCCATCACCAAGCAGACGCGACACGTTTTTAAACGCAAACTCGATCATTGTCTCTCCGGCGGGAGATTTGATGCTGATCCGGACATCTGCTGGTTTGTTCAGTCGCCAGATCGCTTCCACCGTCCCTCCTTCTTCTGTCACGATTATCCCCGGAGATTCTATCACCGCTAGAGCTCGCGCAACTCCGAGAAATCCTGAGAGACTTAACAACAATATATAAGTCTCCTTGGTAAACATCTTGTTCATGTGAGGAACATTTTAGCCCAGCCCTGTGCTGACGATCCGGGCGTGTTTTTTATGTAATAATTCGTTTCCTCATCTGTCAATTCTTCCCATTCGCCACAGCCATAAATAAACCTTTGATATAGTTTAGGTTATTGTTGAATTATTTTTATCTTCACATGATGTCACGTTATTCCCCCCCGCACACACAGTATCAGAACCGGGAAATAAAATAAGCTACATGTACTTTCAGAAAGTTATCGATAATCACTTATTGACTAGTATAAGAATTTCACCAACTCCATGCCAGAAGTAAGGTCCATCATATTAAATAATTCATTTCCTCGTTTGATAATTCCTCCCTTTCGCCACAGAGCTCCACAGCTACAAGTCTGCCTCTATACATATGCTGCGCTGAATACGACATTTTACTTGGCATTTCGTTTTCTTGGTGCCATATTACATGCAGATATGGGTAACTATAAAGTCATCGGTGATACTCGAAATTAACGCATCTCCGTGCCAATTATCTGTAACCATGCAGCTCCGTTCCATGACATGTTCGCTTTATTTTTCGTGTGATGTAACGCCAATTTTCGCCTCTAGTTAAAGAGCGCTCGTTTCTCATGCTCGTGGCTTATACACTGACAGTAAAAATGATTATCAATAATGTAAATATTTAACATACATCTGCGAGCATCAAGTAAAAGTCAAGGAATCTAATAATCATTCCCTAATAATGAAAAATGGAAAGAAGAGCTTCATTAAATGTTCCAAGTTTAGCTCTATCATACCGTAATCAGAAAATATCATGCAAAAACCCCGGCGTCCATCGCATATTAAACAAAGATATAGACAAGAAGGTTAACGCTGCCTTTTGTGAGCTCATCAAGTGGAGTTAAAAACTTTAATTCCTAACAGAGAGATATTTAAAAGATGGCATATGCACATGCGTGTATGAGCGTAGTCGGGGCATTTCTTCAATTAATCGATTTCGTATCGAACAAATCAAGCTGATCCTTGAATTCAGCTGGTGTCCCTTTTGCTACCGTATTCCGTCGATAGATATTTCGCAAACTGACATTAAGACATTACACCCATAACTTTGAATCGATTGCTTTGTTGTGTTACCTAGAGATGTGCGTGCACGACGGTGTGATAAGTCATAACGGCGTTGCCTAGTAACAGATATTAATTATCTAGGTTTGCATGCCCGGGGCTAATGACGATGTTTCTGAATCGTCGATTAAACCAAAATGTGACCGATTAAAACGTTGTAACTTATAATTAGCATCAGATTTGTATATATACAATTTTCTTTATTATATAATATTTGCTCTTGTCTTCGCGGCTAGTGACTCGATAAGTGTATCTTTTCTGTTTTATTGATTGACATTCTTTTTTCGAGATGTTGCCATCATTATCAAACGTTAATTATTTAAAGGCATTTCTCAGTCGAAGGGGGCAATACATTTTCATTATTGTTATATTGTTATTGTTTTGAGTCTACTTCATTTTTTCGACCCTGGGACGATAGAAGTATGCATTAACAGATGGCGCAGAACCGGTTCATTGAAGTAGTGTTGATCATGTGATCGGTCACGTTACCTCACATCATGTGATGCGTTATTTGTTTACAGTCAAACATTGGAGAGGGTGAAAGTTAAAGTTCCCGTATTTCACTCTGAAACGCGACCATGGCGAGGTTAAAACTAGTGACAGTTGTGCTATGCTTCACTTTAATACGTGTAGAAGCTTTCTACGATGTGAAAACTCTGAACGATGTCCTGCGAGAGAAGAATTTAGACGTTAAAGTTGTCGAGGAGAAAGCTGCCGCTTTGGACGAGGTGTATTCAGAGGGTGACGATATAAAATCTGACCCTGCTCCGGACTGGGTCCGGAAAGTGCACATCGTGTCGATGAACCACCTGGACGTGGGGTACGACGGTATCCCGGGGTTACAGTCCGGCCTCATCAACAACGTCCTGTTTTATTACTTCACCAAGTTCTTTCCGCGAGCTGTGAAACTCGGGCGCGACCTGAAGGCGGGGGGATATGTGGAGACGTTTAAATACACGACCCACCCTTGGCTGGTGTCCATGTACCTCGACTGCCCGCCTGACCTCGTGCTCTCCGGGATTAAACTGCGCTGCCCTAACGCCACGGAGGTGAGAGATTTCTCCCAGGCCGTGCACGAAGGGGTGATCACATGGCATGCAGGACCCATGAATCTACAGCCGGAGTTCTCCCCCAGCCCCTCAGCTTTCAGACACGGTCTCGACCTCGGCACTGAGCTCGATAAAAGGTAAATATCACATACCAAATCTGAACAACTATACAATAAACATTGATATAATGATATAGGTTATCCAGTGATAATGGCTGAGTATCTAAAGATACAATGTATATGATATCTGCGATATAAAAATGTGCATAATTATATACATGGATGCTACAATCTGTTAAATCAGTTTTAATCACAAATAGTATCATGTTATTCAGATATTTACAAACATTTTATTTAATCAACAGCCATTTTAATTCACGTGGCATGGTGATTTTGATCTTAATATCAAACTAATGATTGCCATATTAATCAAACTTTATCTTTATTTTATCTTATTTAAAGGTTTGGCATCACGAGGAAATATCGAGTGCTGAGTCAGAGGGACGTCCCGGGGATGACACAAGCTGTGATACCGATACTGAAGGGGGCGGGGATTAGCGGGGTCACGGTGGGGGTCAACAACATGACTCCGCCCCCTTCTGTCCATGTCCCGCCCATGTTCAGGTGGAGGTTTGGGGGAGAGGAGGTCCTAGCCACGTGGCACGCAGGTAATTATAATATAGGCATCGCCACATGACTGTTTGTCTAACAACCCAACAACTTTTCCCCCCACATCTCCCATCGATGTTTAACCTAGCTTTAATTAAGGTATATTGCACGAGCCACAGAAATTGATAAGTTTGTACATGTGTAGAATCTCCCGGTTCTATCAGACAACATGCTGCTCAGGAAGTTCTTAACTGTCCATTCCATTCGATGTAAAAGATACAATATAATGTACATAGTATCAGAGTATTTTCCAACTGCGTTCCTGTCTTCCTGTATACCTGCCTCCCGCACCCACAGCTAGTGCGTTGTTCACCGAGATCAGATTGTTTTCTCAGTGATACGATTGGTCAGATAACCAGGGTGCAGGTCGGCAGGTTCTTCAAGGAAGTAACACCGCGAACCCGGATATCTCCAATTCTACAGCGGTTGTTCCAGTCATACGGCAACAGTCCCTGGTCACACTGATCCCTGGTCTAGACTGAAACAATCCGGTCCCTTAAGATGACCAACTGATTTGTACTCGTCTGCGTACGGTTGCTTGGGTCGAGCATCTTACACACGTATATTTAAATACGGATGACAATCGATATAACGCGATAATCATCGGACAGGCCTTGAACAATACCATCGCATAACTCTTGCATTTCAATGAGCGACTTTTGTCCCGCGTTATAAAGATCTGTAGAAACCCCATACACGGATCTACCGATCATCAACTGTATCAGTTGCCATTAATAACACATGACTAACAGCACATATACATATTTATGTATATATATATTTATGTATATTTATGTACCGCAGATCCTTCGTCGCCTCCCGGGTGAATATCGCACACTGTCCCTGCGTGATTTATTAAAGACATGTGATCGATACATACCGTGTAGATCAATAAACTGAATACATTATATATTTATTTATTTATTTATTTATTGATCCAAATCAGTCTAAGTGTACATTCAATACAACTTTTTTGAAACCTGATAAGTCACTTATTCATACAGTATGTATTTTATATGTATAGGGTTAGTTAATAATATATAAGGATTACGTATATTTGTATGAACCGTGTGCTCCACCATGTATGAACCATGCTTGATAAATGATTCTTTTATACAATGGGTAGCGGTTTGGGTGCCATGCATATTGATGATAGATATAATTAATATTTATATTCATTCCAGGCAACTTGTCAATCCTTTGTTGCTGATCTAATGCTTTGATGTGGTTCACATGATCTCAGGCATATTTTTATTGGCTTGCACCAGAAGGCCAGTCTGCCACACTAGATGATCGATATAACGCTCGTACCCCGCTAACCAAGCTATATCGAGCATCAACTGTTTACCAGTTACATGTACTGTAGATATCCGTTATAAGACGGTCGGCGGGGGACAATACTTAAAAAGCGCCTTATAACGGTATAATGTATTTCATATGGTCCCGCGTTATAGAGAACGACAGAAACCCAAATCGGGGGACACACTAGACCCGCCTCATAGCGAATACGGCCTTATAGAGGATATCTACAGTACATGTTTATGCTATCAACAAAGTTATATGCCTAGACAAGCGTGCAGTATAACTTACTGTGACTATTGATGACTAATTGTTGTAACTCACATAGGATGGATAGATAAATTGAGAAACGTTAGATTTGATATCTGTGGCACATCCCCGTAGTAATTATAATGTGAGTTACCCCCCGATAAAGATGCCACAGACTTTAATCCCAACATACAATCGTAATTCACTAAATATTATGGTAGAATCTAGTTGGGAGATTTAGGGTTTAACACTTTTTCCTTTTAATTTAGATTATGCCCTTATTAATAAATCATGTTTGCTCATCTGAGTATTTTATTTGTTATTTAAGGAGGTTACCCTGATATATATATCGACATAATATATATAAATATTGTACCGTGATATAGATTGTACCCTTACTGATATATTTTATTGATGTATTTAGGAGGTTACCCTGACACTGCGGGCACCGTGCCCTCACAGCCCGGCGGCATCTCGGTGAAGGACTGTGTCGTCATACCCGACTTCCCCGAGGCGCTGTGCTTCGCCTTCCGCTCTGACAACCAGGGACCGCCCGCCCACGTGACCGAGGTGCTGGGTCAGTACGAGGTTCTCCGCGCCGAGTTCCCGCACGCGCAGCTCACAGCGTCCACACTGGAGGATTTCTTCATGGCCGCGGACAAGGTGACTACTAGTTACTACTTACACTAAATCATCACTACTTACAATACGTAGCTACTACTTAGAGATAATCGTGGATTAAACCGCTCAACTTTGAGATAAAGTTAGGGTTATTACCGCTGTAGCTACTAAAGTTTGTTGCATCCGAAAAATTACCTACACTCAATTCAATTATTTTTGTTATAAGTGATTCTGGATTAGTTTGCCCTATCACATAGGAGGCTGGTCATGAACGGCATCATTTCATAAAAAAAATTGCAAATGAAAAATGCATTACCGGCCGCTATGAGACTAAATTAAAATTTAGGTAATAGGGAAAATACATGGATGTTGCATTTTTTGGACGCAACAAGCTTTATTACATATATTAATATTGTCTTTTCTGATTTTTATTATTAACGTACTTAAAAAGGACAGCTTCCTCGTAGTTGAGGCTATTACTATTGCTTGATTACAATTATGTATTATTATTTTTATTATTGCACAGATTAAGGAGAGTTTCCCGGTGGTAGACTCAGAGATCGGAGACACGTGGATTCAGGGAATCGCCTCGGACCCGCGGAAATGCGCCGAGATTCGCGCTGTCGGCCGCGCTCTCTCCGCCTGCTTCACCGCGGGGCTCTGTGACGTCACGGACGTGCGCGTGTGGAACGCCTCGCGCCTCTTCCTGAAGACGTTCGAGCACACGTGGGGCCTGAACGGTAACGGCGACTTCACGCACTG
>JAXGGS010415490.1:0-26467 GCA_035585475.1 Armandia brevis
TTTCTGTAGGGCAGATAATGCCAGCCTTGTGTATTGTATTACGTACTAGGAGTGGGTTTCTGTATATTTCTGTGGGATTACCTCACTATTTCTCTTATACCAACACACTCACCGAGGGTTTATCCTAGATAATCTACACGAGGTGTGGATTAACCCCACCTGGACTAATACTCCCGGCCCTTCCTTGTGCCCTTGCATCTATATACATGTACACTGAAAGGCTGTTGATGAGTGGCGTTTTAATCAAAATTGACATGGGCAAGCGTCGGGCACGCTGCCGATGATGAAAATCTGGCATCACCGACAGCCCAGGCCCGAGGCTGATGATGCTGGACGGAAGAATTGCCTTAGCAACGTGTAATTTAGGCCCGTTTAGACGCATGGTTTTAGTTGTTGTAAGATTGGCGTGTCCAGGTATGTCTGATTGAGAACTGTGTTGCGAAATACTAGTGCTGATAATACTATATAGAGATACATTGTATATACCACACAGGCACACACATTGTCGGGCAGACTGGAAAAGTTTAGGCGTTGATAAGAGTAATTTATTATATGATTTTGTCACACGTATTATATGTAAGTATGGTATAATGATCATTTTTCCTCACCAAATGACAGTCTGGATCCGTTTGTGGTGGTGAAAACTGGTAGAAAAGTGGGAACCAGTCTGACCCGCATTATTCACCGTGTGAAGTGTTGCGGCATATTTCATGGTTGGCGGTATGTTTGTTACGCAAAGGCCGCGCTTTCCGGCCATCAGACAAGTGGAGAAAATGCTGGACGAGTGGTTAAATGTGTTTACCCACTGCCCTCGTCTCAGCAACTGTGTCGGTTTACAGCAGTTTTCCACCAGCCCAAGTGTCTCTCAAATGCTGACCCCAGCAGTATTTAGCTACCCAACGGCCTGTAGCACTAGTTTAGTTGTAAAAACATGGTATTCATTAAAACAGAGCTGCTATCACTCGCGTGTAACCCAGGACGTGTAACTAGGGTTTGGGTTCTAAACCAGGCTCCCAGCTTCCCCAGC
This sequence comes from Armandia brevis, assembly GCA_035585475.1. Classification (NCBI taxonomy): domain Eukaryota; kingdom Metazoa; phylum Annelida; class Polychaeta; family Opheliidae; genus Armandia; species Armandia brevis. Next base: position 1,028 of record JAXGGS010415490.1, read on the forward strand.
TCAAACCAAAGAAAACATTCGCCCCGCTGACTTTTTGCCATGCACACAAACTAAGCCGGAGTTGAGTGTGTCTGAGCCCAAGAGAAACAGGCGCGAGGAAGTGAATCTTGGAGGTATTGCCGGGTTTGTTTATCATCCTCGGGCCAAGTACCTGCGGCAAATGTGGGATTTCAGGAAGACGACTCCCATGCCGTTGTGAGGGGAAGCTCAGTGGTATTAAGTTCGTGTCCGTGCATATTTTTGCGAGAGTTACAGGATTAAAACACGTCTGGGTAATCATACTCCCGATGTTTCAGGGTTTACGGCCTGATGGTGTGAGAATCCCTAGTGTAGACGCCATAATCTTAGTCCAAATTCTTGCTCATTTCTACCTAGTACCTGCCGAACTCCTGACAGTTTATTATACAGCAGGGCATCCCAAATCCTGATCGTTCCAAGTCATTGTGGTTTCATAGGTCTAAAAGTAATAAATCTTAATTGGAAAGAATCAGTTCTCGATTGATTAATGGTAAAAAATGTCGCTGCTGCGCCCACATTTTGACATGATTTGCCATAAATAATTGATTAAACGTCATGTTCACGAATTATAACCCGGCGTCGTATTGTCAACCCGCGATACATTTGTTGATGGTGCTGATAAAAGAGTAATGTTTCAACCTCACTCTGAAAGAATGTAATTGAAGTTGGCAAAACTGAGTGTAACATGATATGATTGTGAAATTTTTCGATGTCGATCCTGAAGAGAGAGCGTGTGACGTGAAGAACCACTTCACATGAGTTCTTTCATATAACGTCATACAAGTAGAGAACGAATATATAAACAGCCATGTCCTACATGAACCCATTAAAATACTTTTTTATATTTTGTCATTGGGAACAGGGAATATAACTTATCAGTATCAGTGACAGAGTGTGATATTAGACATACGACTTCCTTGCTGAGTATTTCATCGGTTTCCATAGCGATTAATACAGTAAAGCATCTATGTGAGGCTCTGTAGCCAGGAGGAACCCACTGGTGAAGCTCCTAGGTGGGCTCCACAACCTACAAATAACGACTATTGATCAAGGAGAATGCATTCCAGGTCAGCCTTTTGACTGCATGCGCCGTTGTTGTCGCACACAGCAGTGATTCTGAATTATTTCTGCGAGGCACTTGACTTTTGTTTGAGTTCCCATTTCTGGGGTTTCCTTTGTCGCATCTCGGAGATAAACGCCCGGGGTGAGACAGTGGAGGAGGCAGCCCCTGCCCGGCCCCGGACTTGGATAAATCAACGGAGGGTGGTAATTAAACGTTTAGTGCTCGGCTGCCTTATCTGGGTGGCCATCACATCTCAAGTAGGGCTCTTTTATTGTAAAAGCAAGTGGTTTGATAATAGACGAATATTGTCCCAGCATTAATAAATCATCATGATTCCCCCATCGTAACAGAGAATAGGTTTGACACAGGATGCAGATTGGATAATTGAAAGATTGTTTTACAAGGCGCGCATCTAGTGTGATATTTTCACGATTGTTTTGTGCTGAATGGGAGCCAGATATGGTAAAAAAATCACACTCCTATAGTTACTGAACAATCAGCGTGGCATTATCATGCCAAACTTGTATATGTTCAGTTTTATGAGTAAGATTTATTGCTTAGATTATTTGGCAGCCTTACGTCAGAATATACAACTCTCACCTGCAGAGGAGCACGATACTCACAATAGGCAACAAAATGCTGGGACGTTTTCATGTCTGGAGGTTGGGTCTGTGTGATTTGCATGGGGGAGGACTGTGTAAAACGTTTGACTATGGCTTGTTTAGGAGTGATTTATTGTGGGGGAGCAAAGGTCCCGTCCCAGCATACCGCCATGTCATGATAGTTTAAAAACACATATCACATCCGAACACTCGACTGTTGTAAGTCACCAATGCATTAGAACGAATCCACTCTTGCCAGTTCTAAAGTTTACGCCAATGCTAAAATGCTCCCCTAGTGTTCGTTAAGTTCTACCAGTAAAGTGGTCTGGTCTGTTTAACGCCGCCAGATCACCGTAAATTATTTACTAATGGAACTCTCGGTAGACCTCTTCAATTCTTTCTGAATAATCTCTGCTACGTGACGAAGAAGCGTGCCATAATATGATAAAAGCTCGACAGAGTGGACGATTACCGGTATTTCTTTTGAAAATTGATATACTGACCAGAAATGCATCGACCAATAGCCGTGATCCCATCATTCATTCTTGTCACCCCTTTCAGGGGGGATAGGATTGCCTTTTACCCCGGCTATATTGACCAGGTGTGCCTGCCTTGCGGGTAAAATATAAGGGCCTGGGAAGGGGCACTCTTGTAGATTATGCGTGTATAGTATTACCAGCGTGCCGAATGTGACCATTTAGTGTGCAGCTAATAACAGATTATTATAGGTAATGAAATGACTTGTCCTCAAATTGCAGGCTGTATGTCTGCCTTATTAGTGTCATGTGGAGTCAGAGACGGTGAACTACGATTGACAGATTGCCTGTATGTGGTTGGCATGGCAAGTGGACAAGTTTGTAATCGTGGTACATCTCATTATCGTCGGTAGCGATGATGGAGAACAAACAGCAGGGCCTGCCACTCGGTCACTCGTCCTCAATCACTCCCAGCTACATCCATACATAAATCGTTACAATGTCTCTCGTCTCAGTGATAAAGATAGCTTGAAGTAGTCCGTGCGCCATTAGCTACGCGTTGGTCTCTTAAATAAACAGTTTCTTCTGTATTGTCAGTTGCTGAAAGGTCAGGGTAAAAGTTGGCCACTTTTTGGTATTTTTCTGTCAGGGAAAATGTAACATGAGATGGCTCAACTTTTGAAAAAGTATACACAGACCGTTTTTGTTTTTTTTTGATAATGAGACGCTGTGTGGGCCGAATGCATTCCTCAGTTTCTCAGAGACCCCCGAGGTAGTGGATTGATAAACTTTCCTGCTCGCCTCATTGGCGGCGGGGATCGGTCAACCTTTGTGATCGTGGGTGAGTAGTCGGGATATCTACTTTTTGTGATGTTTTTCTGTAATATCATCCCCCTACTGACCAGTGCCAGTGACTGAACAGCATCTGGTAAGTGACACTAGACAAATACCACTCCCATGTCAGGGTTGGTATAGGGATGAGTTGCACAGGCTGCACCTGTCACATCAGTCATTTCTATACGTACAGGGTGTCGCAATATACATATAATAAAGACACCTTCCCAACTTCAGCTCGTCAAAATCTCACCTGAATTATATATGGCTGTGACATTGAACCTATGTAATAACCACTCGCTGAGTATGTGGGCACCAGGTTAATCATTGAAGTAGATGGTGGCTAGGTTATTTTATTACTTGTATATGAAGTAGCCTCTCATGTCTAAATTCGCGTATAAAAGCGCTCCTGCATATTCATGGCGTTATTGTTATCGATGGCCAATCTCGCTTTGTGATTGAGAATGCCGCTCGTTTGAGAACCTCTCTCAATACGACAAGATATCACCTGTTGGCCAATAACTAGCACCTCACCCGCAATTTTATCTTGTCGTGTATAGTTTTGTCAATTTCTGCAAATTGGACATCAAAGAGCGATCATAATATGCGGCAATAATGGTTCGCCTCTCTCTGCGGAGGGTAATGTTCGTGCATAGGGGCGGCGAAGTCTTTGATGTTTCACACCGTAGGTGTTCTCGTGCACAGGTAACACACCAGGTAGATGGTATAAACGCTGCTCACCTAGCTCAGGTGACCCCTGGCCGTGTCACAGTCTGCACCTAGCCATGTAGCCAGCGCTAGTTCCGTCCAAACGCCTCGAGGTAACGTTTCTCTATTTGCCGAGGACTTCAAACGGCTTATGCTGTGTCTGTGTCTCAAGCCGATGAGCAGAGCAAATTATTCTCTTGACACAAGTGTTTGCTGGAGGTACAAATGTTTATTGTAATTAGGTCATCGTTTAGACGACAGAGTACATGTTGTAAAGTGAAAAAAACCTTGATTATGTGAAATATTCGGCTATTTGCCCTTGGTTCTTTTGTCTTTCCGCCCCAGACCTGACCGCAGTTGGTCACATGGGAAGCGGCCATCTGCCAGGCGAGTTGTTAGATGGCAGCCATCGAGACACTTTACTCCATAGTTAGCTTCGCTTTTCTGCAAGTTACGAGACCCAGGCCGTTCGGAGCACGTCGCAAACCACAATAAACATTATCTACATGGGCATAATTGTATCTAGCGGCTTGTTTTTGTCGCCAGGTTGATATAGGAGGGACATTACCTGCGCCCATGCCAGGTATTGCCGTAATAAAGTGAGATTAGTAATTCAATCACACCTTAAAACTCGAGCACAACTTACGAGAGGTTTTGGTGACAACTGTTAAACCTGAGCTTCCTGAATGCCACAAAATGTGCGAGGGTTTAGAACACCCAGAGGATCTAATTTAGTGCTCGACGCGAATTGCCAAGGATTAGAAGTACTTTGCTCTGTCACAATATCTCTCCGGCCCGACTATGAAGTGTTTTCACATTCTATTCACATAACGACTAGTTATTTGAAGTCGAGAATGTAAAAGTGTGAAGTGTTTTTCGAAGCACTGCAGTCCGCCTATCTGTTATCGCTGGCTCTCAATAGGGTTAAGATAACTGTATTAACCCTGTAGTACTATATCAGCCAGTGTTTTATATGGCCTTCCCCAGAGCTGCAGTTTGCCTGTAAACTGGAAGCATTGTCCTCAAGGTATCACCGACATTGAAATGGTCACGCAAGGGAAACAAGACATTTCAATTCTACGCGATGTGCATATAGATCGTGATACTGAAATCTTGCTCTATATCACCCTGAATATCCCTCTTTTTTTACAAGCTTATGAATGATTTACATCGACCAGTTCAGAATTGCACGTTTCAAGTTAGGCGTGAGCAATATAATTTAACAAATCATTTGGCAAAACTTACATTTCCTTCAGGTTCTGACATTTGCCTGTTCATAAATGTTAACCCAACTAAACAGTATTAAATGCTACAACTGGCCAGCGCATTGCCAAGTCATTACTGGTTATTTGTCAGCAAGCTATGGCTTATTGATTCACAAGCGTCGGTATAGAAATGACTATGCTGCTGAATGGTTTGTATGTTAGTATTAATGTAGATACATGGTTTCGGGGATTAAAACTCTCCCATAACACATGGGATTCATGTCCACATGTGGTCTGATCAAGTGAGTTTTTATAGCTGCATTCCACGAGTGATACACCTCCCCTAGCTGCCAAAATATATGCAGTTATTACACGTATGCAGTAAAATTGATATTAAATCCGGGGTAATTGCCAAATTTTACACAGAAATGGCACACTTCAAGCGACACATGATAGCTTAATGATGGTGAATATCCAGCTAGTAATTCACGTCTGAAATTGTTGATGTACAGTTTTATAGATGGCAAGGTTTTACCCTTGAACACGTTGCGTGGTGTGAAACTTTCTTCTCGTGATTCCCATGATGAACGTCGTATGCGATTGTTTTCTTGAGGAGCCGCGGTGTTTTTTTTACCGATCTCGAAGCATTACCCGCAGGGCAATGATAAGTTTCATACCGCTGCCAATTTTACAGAATTGATAGGCTTGTTGTAAAAGACAAAAGATTGCATCTATATCATCGTGATGTGCCGCCCCGGGCCCTATCAGGATCGTAGACCCTAAAACGTGACCCGGAGACCTGGGTCAGAGGTCACCGCCAAATAGCACCTGGGGCGGAGAGTAGTGTTACAGTCAATATTGTGATTACCATTTACACACTGAGTTATGCCACATAATCCGCTGACATGGGGTAATTTAAAGCGCTGAGTAAGGTGACGCTGGTTCGCGTTCATAGATTATTATTTTCCTGAATCAGTGTTGAATTCTAGTCAGCCACGACGGGGTTGATTTCTAGTCATCGATGGTGGAACCCCTCAAGTTCCAAACATTGAATTAATACACATGACTTGGTAAAAGCTTACATTAGGGTACCCAGTTAGTTTAATATAATGTTAGAAACCGTGGCGTGTTTGTGGGAAATTACACACTCGTGCATACAAGTAACTGCACTTGATGTTTGCATTGACGTTCTACGATGAACTTTGTAGAAAATTGGATATCTACAAGAACCATGATGCATCATCACTTGGCAGTCTCCCACCAGCCACAAACTGTATAAAGTTGGCAGATTGTAGCTGAGGTTAGATTTACTTCACCTTGGCTTCTGCTGATGTGCCAAGCAGTTTTACCTCCTCCTTCCTTCACCAAGGAAGTAGCTTACTATCACTGGAAACATACAACCAGTTCCTATTACACATACCTCAACTGTCGGAAGCATAACTACCAACCTTTCTGCATCATAATAAGTAAATCATTTCGACTGGCTGTCCTCTCTCCAGACCCTACCTGCCCTTGAGTATCAATAAACGCGATCTTAGCCTGTCGAATTTGTTCATAACCCAGGCCCCCTGAGATGGCATCTGTATTATTGTCCTGTAAACTGTCTACTTCTGCGCAAATTGCTTTGTACAAGGTCAGTTCCAGCCATGCCCAGACCACCTCCATCTCCAGGCTGCCCCACGCCCAGAAGTCTCGCCGGTGATGTGGTATATATCGAAGTTGTTTCGGAAGCTAGCTGTGGAATAATGTTGTCTTTCGGGAAGATTAGATTTGACGTTGTCGGTGTGGCTGAGAGGACTCGCATCTTGATCTTGTTGCTGCTGTATCCAAAGCCGTCAGACACATCGGTGTTTTTTTCATTTGCAGGCATAAGAAAATAATTTACAGCCCCTGTTATAGCAGGCCTAACTAGTTATAACATAGAGTGACGTATAAAAACATGGATGTTGTATGTGTGGGGTTAGATAAGCGCCGCGTACTAGTAGCTCGGAGATAATGAAGCACTGAATGGGTGGCTGACTATGATGGATGATAGAATAATCAAGGCCTGCTGAAAACTATTTCATACCCGAGCCAAAGTCTTACATCGCAAGTTAGATAAATCTATGATCTTATGTCGGGTAGCGCCAGGAAAGTTTAATCAAAGTCGAAAGTGCAACACTTTTTATAGCGACTTTTCTACATTAGATTGAGTAATCATTCATCCCTGACTCGCATAGATAGCGGATTATAGTTGATGGTTGTTTTCAAGAGAACAGCAGCCAAGTGGCCCCACAAACCCGTTCAACTCACCACGCAATGTGTGCTGTGCAGCGAGTGAACCAAACCCTGGGTATCTCTCCCACCTCTGAGTACAGGTGTGGAGATGGTTTAGTTTAATACTTTATTATAATGGCGATATTGTATTGTGAATGTTATAGATCCTACTGGTCATTCCCTGGTGTCAGCCGAATCCTCCCAGCCATCCCCTGTGTGCGCACTGTTCCCAATCAGACGATAGCCCGTCCCACTCCTCCTCCCAGCTGCTGGAGATTACCATCTGGCCATGAAAGCCCCAGCCACAACCAGGCGGCTATAAATAGCCAAGGGACTTCTAGGATCACGCTGCCACGATTCAGATGGGGAGGAATTAATCCCAGTCGGCGGGAGGTTGCTGGATGCACGGGTACGGGAGCCTGGACCGAGCGTTGACCAAAGATATACGGCGTTACCTAGAAACTTCAAACAAACGAATAAACACTCGCCAAGCCGAACCACATGTCTAATTGAGATTTACCACGAGCCAGCATCTGGTCCTTGGGCAGGAGAGAAACTAAACGTCAAAGTAAATGTTCAATCATGTAAATATTTACGGGCGTTTGTAATCAAACTGAGGATTGATTTTTAAACTGTGCGCTGTGTACTGAAAAAGGTCACACACTGAGCTAGATTTGATGTACCAACTTGTAAGTACTAAGCACTGAGTAATGCGCTAGGTTCAGGAGCGTTGATTCATCTAGGCGAAAATACTGCACAAATATGCATGTTTTCTTTTAGAGTAACTAAAAATTGTGTGTAAAACGGTTTAAGAGCGCCGAATCGAGGCTTGTGAAGGTCGATGTACGTGAATCAGAGGGTAGTGGGCTCTGGGCTTGAATTCCACTCTGACTCAGTCCGGTTTACTCTGCCACGGTTTTGTTACCATGGCTTCCGCAAAATCTATACTATTGTGTTCCTGGCTTGGTGCGAACGAGTTTAGAAGCTGCTGTTGCCCGGGGAACGCCTCTATTATTCTTTCCCTTTTGTTCTGAAACAGTTAAATCATTTGAAACACAAATGTAGCAGTCAGTATAAAGCACCCGGTACTTACCGATTATATATTGTTCTGTGCATAGCTTTGTCTAATGAAGCATTGACCAGGTGATTGCAATGTGGTGATTATTTCACACCTGCTTACATTATCTTCTTATAGATTAACAGATTATTGGACAGATTAATCATGCAGATCCCTATTTATAAGAAGGTATTAGCCACTGGCCTATGTTGTTGATTCCTCGGTGACGGATCGGTATGTAGGCTATACACGTTCATAGGTTTTTTATCCACTCTGGCTCTGCCTGCTCGTGTGCTATTCTTGTTGTGTATATAAGAACCAATATGACCATACTGAACATGTTGACATAGGCCCAATGTTAGTATATTGAATTAGAGTAAAAATTCGCAAACTACAATGGAACTGTGTGTATGGTGCGACACGTTGAATCCAATCTATCATCGACATTGCCTTATACATAACATCCTGGCGCGATGATAGGCCATTAAAAAAGTCAAAGACTCCTCCATTAATAATGATTTTCAGGCGGCGTTGGTACCCGGCTCTCGGGTAAGTCAACATTATGCTGCCTGAATTGGCAGGAAAATCAAACAGTGTTAATATCAGTGATTGTAGGTTGGCTGTGTAGAGGTGGCTCATTCCTGGTCTAAAACCCTTGGAGGCTTTACCTTTCTATACAATCACCTGCCCTCAACATGTGCCAGATAACGTCCCTCCTCTTGTTAAAACGGGTTCTCATCCTTGGAGGTGTAATCCCTATCTCCATAACTACCACTTGGTTTGTTTAAACCATGGAATTTTCGCTTTGACCTGGTGACCGGCTATGATTTATTGTTGGTCTTTATCTGCCCTTGTCGTGTGTTAATAATAGGGATGAGACAATTGTGCCCTAACGTTTACTATCATAATACGTTATAACCCGGCTGTGAGTATGATGTACAAGCTGGATGCTTGTAAAGCAAGCCATTCGCCTGGCGAGGAGTGCCTATAAAGAATGGGGCCGTGTATTTTAATGGTCAATCTGCCATTGGCGATAACATTCAGTGTAGAGTCTGAGTGAAATGACAACAGTTGAAGCCGTAGGACAGGACTTTGTTTAGGTGCTCATTAGTTTAGCCGGAGTGCTGACCTGTGTGCAGACTTCACCTGTATAATACAATCACCGGCTGGTGTGTGTTTTCATGCTTGTTGCCCTCAGGTATGCATACACACAGCACACACGCACGTATGCGTGGCCCCTGTCCGTGTGTAACTCATGCATTAGCTCGTGTGTGTATTATTCGGCTGGCTGCTGAGGCAGAGGTCAGGCATGATGTGGACGAGCAAAGACTCTGATTTATAAGTCACATTTGTAACGTGTCTGGGGGATGCCCGGGCTAAGTCTCCCCGCTTCACCAGCCTCTGCAAACAAATCGTCCACAGGGCAGAGAATCTCACGGCGTCCTTGTCAGAGGCTTGACACTCCTTTCTCATCACCCGAGCGGCCTGAGTCGGAGCCCAGGGTCGGATGAAGCTGGCGAAGAGATAGATACATCTTCTTACATTCTCCTATGGGCCGGATTTCTCGGAAGCGTGATGTTAATGAGACAATTTGATTGTTTCCTCAAATTCCTCCTTACCCTAATGAAGGCGCTTGCGCTGATGGAGCCCTTTAAGGAGTCAGATCATGGTGGATGCATTACGTCTGTGATTGCAGACCTCCCGCCATAATCAGCCCTGTTTATTAGATTTACAGACTCACGAGTAAATTGCATTTGCTTGTATTTTGTAGACTTCTCTGGCTCCTGATCCTCTCGCCTGGGATTAATCACAGTTAAGATCCCCCAATTTCGTCTGACTTTTGATGGGGTTTTTCATCGCCCGGTAGAGCGGTGGAGACCCCACTGGACATATCCATTCACAGACCCAGGCGGTGGATCAGCCTATGCTGGGCGGACTACCTTCTCCCCTTCCCTCCACACCGCCCTCCTCCCCTGATAACCCCGAGACCAGCGGTGATACCGCCCTGGCCACCCTCGCTGCTCTTCATCCTTCACTCCACTACACAACCGTGCTCCACTCGTCCACTACGTCAATAACCCGAGCTTTGATGCTCGGTTTGTAGTACTTAGTTATCAATGATTCATCTAATATGCGCTAGCCGCGGCTGTTGTAAATGATGAGAGAATAGATATGTATTGTAGCCAGGTTTCAGGCCTGCAGTGTGACAAAGCCATCCCCTATCGCACGGGCCTCTCGTGGACCTGGAGAGAGGGTGTGTCCCCGCACCGAGACAATTAATTCAATAAAACAGATGCTGTTTTTACCTTGCCCGCGGAGACAAGTGGAGTACGGAGACATTGGCTAGACCAGCGGGGAGTTTATTGTCGAGTTGCATGACACGTTAGGGAAGTCCTCCTGATGGTCTAACAATACCATCCTCGGCGAAACTGCATTTCGGTGATATAAAAAATTGGCAAGTTTACAAATGGACGGACGGTATTAAGAAATGAAGATGATGAGATTTGCCGTTCTATTTCTCTCGCAAATGCCGTTTTCGTCAATATTTAACAACCTCCATAATGGCATTGTTTAAGCTCTGAGCACTTAGGTGCTAGCTATCATTGGAAGACCGGAACTTTTTGGCAGCAGTGTATATCAACAAGCTTACTTATGGTACATGTATATGGTGTGCATTAGAACAAAGTTCTGCCTAAGACTTCAAGAAACGCATGGACGTTTAACCGTAATAATTAATGGTGTAATAATGTACATGTACTCAATACAGATGACTGATATCGCACTTGAACATGCAGCATGCAATTGTGCACCGCTTCATTTCAAGATCAATCCAGATTGTCTACAATAAGGCTACAGTGAATGTAAGCCACCCTTGGCCTACAGTATTCACTCTATCAACCATTACATAGGTACATGTATGTGCACTGTACATTTAGTCTTGGCGTCCGACGAGTACATTTGAGATAAAAGGCTGTCTTGTCAGTGTAAATAACACACAGATAGTAATGTTTACAGTTGTCTGACTATTTAACAATAACAAATCATACACGGCAGTCAGTGTCGTGTGCCAAGGCGAAATATAATAACTATATGATGACAGTTTCAGGCAAATCACATACGCGTTGAATCGAAGACACTGTCTTCTTCACATCCACTCCTGTTTTCACCCTCACTTACTAACATGTTATGGAGATACAAGTGCATATTTCATACCTCACTCACAAAACCCAGGATAATTTGAGATGTATGATTGAGTCACTGACCTTTAGTGCACACAAGTACCTGTTAAATATCTTAATCAAAGGCAACACCCCGATTTATAATGCACGTGTATGCTATTGCAGAGTAATTCTGAGCTTTCAGCGATCACTAGACAGGAAATAATGCTCACTTTTAATTTGCTCGTCTGGGGAATGATGACGGGTAATTATAGTATTAGGAAGTGGGGTGTGAACGTCTTAGCTTTGATATACACATGTACATGTAATCAGGTACAGCTTTGATGTGCGCACTGCCTGCGTTTCCAGGATATCCAAGCCTCCGTTTCCCCTCCCAGTCATTTCGGTTCCGCCGCTAGATTAGAAAAGCACATCTACTGTATTTACACGGCGATAACAACTACGAACTTTATATTATCTCAAGTAACACCGTCGTTGGTACGTTATGAGCTCCTTAATAAATGTATAAAGGTAATATTGTACATGTCATACACAAGGTACATTGGCGTTATCTCGTGTTTTTGAAAAATGTTCATTTATTATCACTGGCTCGCATATGTCACCTATGAGCAGTTTGAAAGTGGGTAGTTGTTAAGCTTTATATTATAGCGAGCCTGTGCTATCAGTCAGCCCAGATTGCCTATCATCTCACGTTGGTAAGATTAAGGTAATTTTAGCCTCTTGATGTGATTAATTTATCAGCGAGGAGAGGATTATTGGACTTAACACAGTGGCTTAGTACAGAGATATCCCCCGGTAAAGGATACAGGTTAATGCCTGGCTGATCCACATGTAACACCTGTGCTGTTACGAGATTATACCACACCTATACCTCAGAACTCTCCAATGTTTCCGACTCGAGCCTGCATCTCCCCAGTCTCCCCATTTTAACTCATCAACTCCCTCAACCCCCTCCCGACACTTAATTCCGCCCGGACAGACGATTAATCAGGCCCGGCCTGCCTTCTGTGCGAGCCACGGGTCGGAGTCTCATCTGCCAGGTGCTTGTTTGGCATTCCAAGGTGTAAGTTTGTCTTTGGTTTCTCTCGTCAAGGATTCCTGGTGGCAACAAAAGAGTTCCCTCGCTGTGTTCCAGGCCCTAATCACGTAAACAATCCGAGCACCAGCACACCACCAGAGAATGAGATTGCGCGCCACGAGGCCACGTTAAAAGTTTCAGACAACATAAAATATGCCTAGAAGCGGGGTGTTCGCTATCTTGATTAAGAAAAAATACACTGAGAAGCCGGGTTTAAGAAATGTGTGTGAGTTTACTCGCCCGGTTTACTCGCTGGTTTACACTGTAATACTGCTGGTGATGTTGAGATATAGGATGGTGTGCCTGATTTGACAGACTGTGTATTGTTGGGTGAAGTTCACACATGTAGACTGATGTACCTGAGGCGGTTTGGAGCCGGGCCTATCACGAGGTGTTGTGCTATCGGAGTCAGTGTGATTACCCCCATACCGAAGGCTAATCACAGCCATCTCCTCCCCTCCAGCTTCAACTACACAGCTTTCCTTCTATATCGGAGCCTGCCCAGCTTCCCCAACAGAGATAGCACACACTGGGAAGCCAAGCATCACAACCCTAAGTTTTACGGTATAATGTGTGCCCTCCCCTCCCCTCCCCTAGAGCTCCATGGCTACCAGGGAAGCCGGGGGATAGGTGACTGACTCCTGGGGGCAGGGGCCCTCACACCCCATCACCGCTACCTTAGTTAATTGTGTGCAGTTTATGATGGGGTTATCGCAGGAGATCTGGCTCTGTCGAACACCCCCTCCCCTTCCTGGATTACCTGATTTCTAGGAATCTAGCCCCGTGCACCTGTGTAACTTTCTACCCTCCTGGAATCTAACGTACACAATCCACGGCCTGTGCCACATCAAATCACTCATCTTGTTCCCAGCTTTTGCTACATTGTACGTGTTTTATACCTGCCAAAAGATTCTGGTAATGGGTGGCTGAGGCATTTTTCAGGATGCGAACTCGGAGCTTGATTACAAAAAGTTGGACGCGGGCGCTGCACCTCACCAGATGCCTTCTTATCATCATCTTTTGATGGGGCGTTGCCAAAGTTTTTGCAATATTCGCTCACTTAAGAATAGCGTCGAAAATCTTACTTTATAGTCAGATGTGACGCGCTACTTTCTCTACCAATTAGTCTACTCAGGGTCACACTATGAACACTTCAGTATGTGAGGGTTTTAAGGCTGTTTGTGCATCTCTGCTTGATGGGAATGCACCGAGTAATATTCCAACATATTCATGGCCATCACTGACAATAGCTGTTGATTTGTTTTATTAAGCGGCTAATAACCATCAATATCGGGATGCCTCGTGCGCTTAATATTTCCTGGCACGACTTGATAGCAGGTCAATGTTTAGCCCTCGATACTTTAGCGCCTCGATATGGCCGGCACTTCATTCTAGATTGGGATATTAGAGATATTAAGCCACGGAAAGCCCAAAGATAAATGGCACATGGACATGTCCCTTAAATAATTATTCTCGTATCGAAAGAGCAATACTGAGGAATTTGACCAAGCAAACGCCCACAATTTTGTTTCGTGTTTATCCTCCAAATATTAACCACCTTTCGTCTTTCATTTAGATAAATGACATTGCACATGTCATGGCAAACCATTTGACCGGCTTCTGGTGAGTCTTCACTCGAGCTCTCGCTAATTAGAAAACAAACTTGTCGGTTCTCCTTTACCCAGTGTTCAGTTCCCGCCTGGCTTCTGCACAAGCAAACATCGCCGTCAAACGTTGAGCCAGAGTCCATAAGCATTGACCTCAAAATGCAAACGGCCACTGCACGCACAAACCGACGCGTGTTGCACAAATTAAATATGCTGGTCCTGTTAATGAAATTTCAACAATCAAATTCGATGTAAAAACAGACGGGAAGCCGACGAAGCTTTCAGTGAGAGTTGCAGCATGAAGTGTCAGAGGTGAAGTGGGGAGTCGTCTTTGCTGCTGATGGCACTGATTAGACACCCTTGTCCCGGACAGTTGAAAACCGTGTTGCATTATTCATCGTTAACCGATGAAAGAATGCAGGAAGATTTGATTAGCGTAGATTTACTCTATTGTATTGACAGTAGCCGGTCATGACCCGCGTACATTATTGATGAGATTTGTGAATATGACATTGAAGCGGACCACATCGGGTCAGCAGTCATGCTTGTAGCTAGAACGCTGACTTTTGTAGATATGGCTCGAACAGATATTGCTCTGTGATTGATTAGCCTCTTGCGTTCTTTGATGTTTAATTGTGTTGAGTAACTTACAATGTTTCTACACAAATACGCCATCACAGTTTCTCGTGTTATCAAACCACCCTCATTTATCACTGTCACAGACTCGCCGATCCAATAGACTATTTTATCTCCGCTCTGGGTGCGTTTTTTTATAGAAAATCCCCATTTCTTTTCCGGATAGACAATATCGGCTTAAGTCGAGCATTTCGTGATGGGATCTTTGCGTATTTAAACTCCTCCCTACCCACTAGACAATAGAAATTTGCTTGGCTTCAAGCTCATATGCATGCCATGGTATTTTATATCCACCTCCTTAAAGAAGCAATGAGCTTGAGCTGCGCACCACTCATCCCGCTTGTAGATCCCATCGATGATAGGCTAAAGTAATCTTACAAATAGACTCATGTCTGATTGCTTTATGGAAATTTTTGTCAGCTCTCGCGGACAATATGGGAAATGTCCACAGGGGATGGGGAAGAATTGAATCTTGAGAATAATCAGTGTAGAAGCTGAGGAGTTGGAGAGGGGAGTCTGAGTCAGCATTGACACTAATAAACTCCTACTGCTGCTGAAACTGGGACTGGGGCTGGGGACGGTCGTCTCTCGTTGCTCAAGGGGATAACATCTAACACAAAGATTGGTGGATTAAGCATCTCCATTGAGCCGCACCGATATCGATTTGCCTGTATCAGGTTGACACAGCATTAGTCATCTATATGCAATATATCTGCAGCCAAATGTATCACATAGTGACACAGATAAATCATAGTTATAAGGCTTAATGGTCAGATGATCCCCTACACATGTGCACCGTCCCCTGAACCCCATCCCCGGGCCCTGAAGACCGGGGCACGTAAATGTCGGACAGGTACCCCGGCTCTCGGCGCGGATATTAACCGCCAAGGGTTTGACAAATGAGTGGCTGGCTCGCGGTGCCGTGTAGACCACCCAGGCCTCATCCGTTATGATCGGTCGGGTTTTAAACGGGAGCCACCCCTCATCTCTCCGTCCATCTCTACCACATCAGTCACCCGCATCACCTGTCGGTGTGTGAGGCCCCGATACAACACGTCTTCGGGGCCCCTCCGTCTTCTGATAGTCATCTAAAGGTGACATTAATGTTGATTGATCAACAAGGTTTGTTATACCTGTCACCCCCACCCTCCCCGACATCGCTAACAAGAACGTACTGCCTCCTGTCACTCGGGTTAAACTACACATCAGCCAAACTATGCTTTTGTTTGTCTCAAGGCTTCCACCAATTATTTCTCCATGACAGATCGTCGGCCAGCCCCTGACGTTTTCCTGTTTTACTGCCAGGCGATGACGATCGAGTTTTTGTTAATGTTGATGTGTTAAGGTACGCGGCATTAAGGTGGAGCATCAATGTATACCTGAGTGGTGATTAGCTTTATATCAGGTGCGCATCAATACGACGTTATCCACCGGGGACCACACGCAGACCATTGATTGCATGCGTCGTCTCTATCGCCTAATTTGTGATTGATTCTGAGGCCGACGTCGCTGTGAGATATTGATGTGAAATTCGCCGTGAGAAACTCGAGAGATGAAAACGATGCTCGAGAGAGCGCAACGTCAAGTTCAGGTCCAGCTCGCAAATTTGTGGGGAGGAATTGGGTTTGATTCATCAAGACTTATTTAAGTTGCGTGGCGATTGCTGCCTGCCTCTGGCTCTGACATGCGATCAATGTTAAATCAAATGAGAGGCAGTTGGTCTAACATACAGGATTTGTCCATCTGATAAAAGCCTTAGTTCAAATCGTATGTAGCCATTCTCATGATCCAGCATCCCTAGCATTGATCGGGTATACATTTCAACCTAGAACCCCTAACGATGGGTCTGACAGACTCGCCTAACGATTCGGGAAGATGTATTGTCTGTTGAGTATAATAGATTAAACATTGACTTGTTTCGAGCTGGCATCCCTCCCCTGATGCTCACTAGCGGCCAACTCCCTGTCAGCATCTGTCAGACCATGGAATGATGTTCGTTACGGGAGGGTTTGCATTGTTGACCAGGCTGATAACTTATTACACGGCTGCGCGGTTGACTAAGGCTGTGGTAAGCCAATGGATGTTAGAGGCGATACCTAGGGAGGCCCAACTCATCAACTCACCAACCGTCATACCCACACGCTGGTTGTTTAACCAACAAATCCCTCGTCAACAATTGCTCCACCATTACCGGTGATCGATATGGCATTGTGCACTTTATAGCCGCATCGGTGGCACACCGGTTAACATCATTGCCGTTAAGTATTCGGGAACAAAGGGTCAGTGAGTGTGTCCACCAGACAATGGCTGTCATGTAGGAGGGCGGGGTTGGCCCTGACAGGGGCGACTGGTGTCAGACACCCCTCTACCCTCGGGGGCCCTGATCCCGCGATCTCTCCAATGAGATTCCTGGGTTCTGACAGGGTGCCGGAGTCCACGCTCCCCACCCTCGGGAACTCGGCCCCTCAGCCCTATCTCCCTTCCCCGTGTAGTGGCTGACAAGTCTCCCCGTATCCCCACCACTTGTAGCCGTGATAGTCAGACAGATGTACCCTGCGCTGTCATTCAGCTGTCCGCGCAACCGACTGGTGTCTGTAAAAAACCTCTGACTGATAGCCGGGTCGTCCCCTCGGCAATGTTACACTCTCCCGGGCGCTCGGCTGAGAAATTTCTGTGATCGGTGCCCACAATTTACCCCAGCAACCCACCAGCAACACCATCGCGAATTGCCTTGCCCAATTTGTTTTGGCCCCGGTTGAAATGAACTGCATTTATCTTGTTTATGAGACAGTGGCGCGGGCCGTTTTTTACCCACATTGTGTAGCATTTCCTCATGAATTGCAAACAGAGGCTCGGTGTACAAAGATCAAGCTGTATGGCGACAACGTGGCGGAATTCTCTCTTCGCCGCTATCGGGGGAATGGCAACTAAGACTAATTTTTTGATAGGACGTCTAATTTTGATGATTGATTTCATATTCTCTCGCCTTCTCACTCGAGGATTCCACTGACACGACTAACCCGTGCAACATTAATAATGTTTTAGGTGACATAGACCCATGCCGGTGTTAAGTAAATAGCTATCTCTGTTTGATTAGCAGAAATCCATATTTCACTCTCGTATTTCTTTTCATCATCTTATAAAAACGCTGCCCACCATGAAAACGCATCATCTGCTATTCGCGATATGCAGAAACGGCGACAAGTTATGAATTATTTTAATTTCGCACATAATATCATGAGTGATTTTGGTGATAACGATGTATCAGTTTTCCCATCGAACTCATTTTTTAATCCAATTGATTGACGCACGCATGCATTCTGTGGTATTTGACTAATCATTTGTTCCTTTTTTCTAGGATTCTGAAAAATAACCAGATATCTCACATAGATGAAGGAGCATTTGAAGGATTAGAAAATCTGGAGCAGCTGTAAGTATCAAATCAAACTGTTTATTATATTTGTGCTGTGCTGAGGCCATATTCCAAACACGCTTTCAAATTTTGAACGGTGCAATTAGGAAAATTACACATAAGAGTTCGGTTTTCCCTCCCAAGGCCTGGGATAATTTAGTTTTCCTTATCGCTGCCCTCTGTAGACAGGTTTACACACGTATACGTAAGATTTAAATAACGACCTAATTACAGTGAAGGTTTTTTGTAATGTTCATGAATAACACTGTGACAAGCTTTATAGAAACAGGGGGTGGATTTCAATTCAGATCACAGTATGTGATTTAATAGTATTGTTACTGAGTCGGTTCTTACTAAACCGTGGCCACCGCAGAAAATGACCTCGTACAAATCGTCATGAAAGACTCAGCATGAGAAGTCGCCGAAGCTTTCAAACTGACAAGACACCGCTTTAATGAGATTCCCCTCAGAGCGTCTATTTACCCACATTTACAAATGGGTTAATTTTGTTCGCCTATTTCGCGAGTGTACCTTTTCTCATGCGCTTGGTATGTACTGCATTCCAGGTTTGGGCAAAACTGTCACAGTTTGTTAAATGCTCAGCTGTGTGTTGAAGAATTTACACTGACAAGACATGTACTTGTAAACCGCATATTATCACCGCGGACACCTCCATGCTTGTATAGGCCCTCGTGCTTTCATCCAAGTGCCTCTTTTATCAGTTCGATTTTTTACGAATTTGTCTGTTTGCTGACGACACTGGATAAGAGTGTGCCTTTTCTCTTCAATCCGTAACAATTGTGACAGGGAGAAGAGGGAAAGAACTCCAGCTCGCAAGTCGACGCCCTTGACGAGTAATGCAGTGTGTAAATCTGATAATATGTGCAGGCATGCCCCACAAATTCTGATGTGATTTGCCAAGTACGGGCAATACTCGAGCATAGCTGAAGATTCACATCGAGATGATGATTATCTGCCGGCCCATTCAATATTCTTCTGATCTCCATTTGGAGCAAATCCACCAACTCGATCGATCCGAGTTGTTGCTCGCACTCCGAAATTGCCGCAGACTTCTATTAGGTTATTGACCACTTGCATCATACTGTGACTCATGTCGAGCCTTTGCCAATACAATTTGTTGCGTTTGACAGCTAAATTTGGTCATTTCAAGAAGGTCGATTTGTTCTATTTGCTGAAGTAATCCCTCATTGCCTAAGACATTTTGTCTGTCAAATACACAATTGTGCCCCTGCATTAGGAGACATGCGCTAAAATATTCAATTAATGATAGTTCATATATGCTGACTCCCTATCGATTCCCTGGAAACTGCATGGCCTTGAACTTATCAGTGAAGATAGCACATCATCATCGGCGTCTGTAGATATTGGCGGGGCGATTTTAGGGTTTGATTGTCTCAGGGTTTATGATAGCGAACAAAGGGGGTAACTTTACGAAGCTGATTTACGTTTGGGTTTGATGGTGTTTGCTCCGCCGCGAGTACTCACGTTCATCGATTCTATCCCATCTCCGCATGGATCTCCGCCGACTCTGATTATCAATTTGTGCACTTGATTAGGCCACTGGCAAAATGAAAACCCAACAGTCTACCAGGAAAACGGGGCACCGCTTGTTTATTCCTGCAGGGAATTCACGCAGCAATTCTCCGCGAAGGCCTGACAAGTGATTAGGGCAGATCACCGATCCGTTTAAGTTGCTTTAGCTGTCAATTTTCTGTGAATGCGTTTATGGGACAGCTCAAACTGTTTGTTAACCAGTCATGTATATTGTGATTGGGAATACGGACGAGAATACCCAGGGGTTATTGTGGCTGTGCATATTCGGTGTACTTGTTAACTGAATGTCACAGCAAGAGTACTTTTCACGAATAGAACGACATTGGTCAGCGTCAATCACAGTTACCTGAAGTTACCTGACGTTGGTTTTTACCTGAACTTATCTTAACAATAGCTGGGATAATAGTAGCGTAGGAAGTCGTCGTAGGCATGTAAAACGTAATTATACTGAAGTTCTGACAATTCCGTAGATTGCATGGCCCGATGCAGTCTAATGACTCGACACATTTACATAAGCTGTTAGATTTACATCTGAGACGCGTCCTCTGTCCGCCCCAGTCGTCTGCTGCAGACCAATGCGTTAGACAGAAGAAATTTACTTGTTATTTCCATGAATAATCTTACGGGAGTAGGTCTTGCTAACCGACGTTGGGTGACTTGGGACCCATAAACTAGAGCAACTCGAAGGAGGAGACTGTTTCCTTGATGCATAGTCCTAGGGCGACACTCTCATTTTCTAAATTTGTGGCAGGATGGAATACCCCAGGCGCTACCTCGCTCTCCTTACTTGTGTCCGTCTCCGTAAAATTCATGAATACGACACTGTCTCCTGAAGCTCCTCCACAGCACGACGTCTTGCACATGTACAGAGCTCACACAATGATCTGTGCTCCTGAATACAATTCATATCATAATTGTTACCTTCCAATGTTGCCAAAAATATGAATTTATGAAGCATTAGCTGTAGACAAACATAAAATCGAAAATGTTGTCCTTCATCGAGAATTCTCCAAGACTAGTGCGCTTCTATAATATAATTTTAATATCCGATTCTCTTGAAAATTATTCGATGCGGGCATCAAGACATCGCGAATTAGAGCGACCATGCCACCATCAACTACATTTGTTGTTCCTCAAACTTTGATTCGAGTCGTTAACGCCGACAACTTTAGAAGCTGCCAGATTGGATCGGAATTCGCAAAATTGGTCCTACTCGACTTCAGGTGTGGAAAGAATCGTATCTGAATGAGTCGTGTCGGTAAACATCGCGTGTGCTGATAATTGAAAATTTATGCAATATTGACTTTGCAAATTTTGGTGCAAGACGCCGCATTTCTGACAGGGAATTGATGCACGCGAAATATGCATGCCGGTGTTTGCTTTGTTCATGCATATTTCATAGGCCCCTGTAAATTCCCCTCTCCCAAGTTATCCAAGCAAGAATTATGAAATTCTCTGCGGCGGTTTTTATAGTGTGATTGTGTTATCCGAGGCGGCCTTCCCTTCCTCTCCCTCAAATTGCTTATTCGGATGCGAGAGATATGTGGTAAGAAAATGTCATGCCCTGTCCACATGCGACGAGAGAAAAGATGAAAGGGGAGAAGAATTTGGCGAGACTATTAGAATGGAGGGTTGCTGATGGTGGGGGATCGTATACATCAAAGATTACTAGTGAATTAAGGCCACGGAGAGGTTACACTCCGGCTCGGGTTATCGCTAAATGGCCGTGATGAGAGTGTGAAAGCGGGGGCCCTCAGAGAATTTCACCTTTTTACTACGATAACTGGAAGGATAAATCCATCTCCTTCGGTTCCCATGTGACCGAGTGTTTATTTTATCGTAGGCGGGGGGATAATATGAATAACTATAGCGATATTGATGCAATTCCCATGCACCGTTCATAAATTCTTAAGATGGGAGGTTTACATCACTACTAAATCATATCAATAAAATAAAAGTTTGGACTTTGTTGAACATAGAGAACAAAATGGCCTTGTTTAAGAAACCTTGTGACATTTTAAAGCTATTTAGATAAACTACAGTATAAACAGATATATGGCATATTGCTAGTCGTTTATATCTCGAAATAGATAATGGATGTTTTAAGGATAATGTATGTTTATTTTCAGTGATTTGTCGAACAACTTAATCGAGAACGTTAATACGAACGCATTTACAGGATTACCATCATTACAGAAGCTGTAAGTACTCTCATATTGCTCTAATAAACTAAATACGTGTCCCGACAGTTTTGGACAATATCCTATTTAAATTGACACCATATTTAATATTGGACCTTGATATTCATTGTATTTGAGGCCATTGAAGGGAAGGCAGTCCTTATTTCTTACCGTCCAAATCGGAATAGAATCTCAAGCCCCAATAAAGATTGATATCAGCGAAGCATTTGAGATAATATCTAACATCTCCCTTTAATCCACCTGAAATTATCTAAATTAGACGGTTTTACCTGGCACACCTTGTGTTAGCTTGCTGTGAGTAATTGGTAGTTATATCCAGGTGGAACATTTTCTAGTTTTATTGATAAAACTTGATGATGCTGAATTATAATGGACACGCGCATGAGGTGGTGTGACAGACAATAGACACGCGTTACCCTGTGGTAATGTTTCCTCGAGCCCACATCAGCGCAAAAATTCGCCGTTAATTACAAAAAATATCACCCTCCTCAGCACAAAGAATTAAGCATAATGATATCACAATTAGTCGGCACATGTCAATTTAAAGTAAAAATTTGATGAGTTGTCATCAGGTGCATCGATCACTGTTTATATTATTTGAAATGAATTTAAATGTCAGCTATTGTTTTGATAATTCATAATTTATGGCAATCACTTAAGTGATGATAATTGTTTATTCCCTACCGTAATATATCACAGTCAGTCACGTAAAGCGAGTGTGCCGTACCTGTCGTATGTTAAGTTGCTGAAACGCACCTGTATATTGTGATTTTGCAGGAGCCTGGGCAACAACAAACTGAAGACCATACCAGAGGGAACCTTTGATGTCCTAACCAGCCTAGCTCGAGTGTAAGTCGTTGCCATAGCAATATCCATCTCCGTGCTCTTTCATCTTTTTAGCTCCTCCCTGTCTGCAGAAAAATCATTTTATCTCGGCGTTCCTGAGGCGATAGACGATCTATATATGGGGCTCTTTGTGTGACACTCCTATTTATGCACCAGATTTATCAGATATTTTTAGTACTTTTAATAAAACAGTTTAGTCGTAAAATTAAAAAATAATTGTTCTCTATGGCCCACTTCATCTATATCCATTCATATACCCGTATTTAAACTCATATTATCAGGGTCATTGGTAATTTGACCGCTAAGTGTAACTCATCCCTCTCATGCATCATCTTACAGAGATTTCCAATCAGATTACCTGAACTGTGATTGTAACCTTAAGTGGATAGTGAAATGGCGGAGGAACTCGGAGCCACAAATCAGAATCAAGGACTCGACGGTGTGCGCGTTCCCCGAGGAGCTGAAGGACAAGCCTGTCAAAACGCTGGAGAGAAACGATCTACATTGTGGTACGTCGAGCCTTATTCGTCAGGATGATCGATCATTATGCGAACAAACAACGCCATATTTAATAGCCTGAGAAATCTCATGTAGTACAAAAAGTGTTTCGATAACAGCTGCAATATGCAATAATTACCTATTGAAATGATGTTTGGTTGCTCGGCCGCCCAGGTGACCGCCCAGATCTCCTGTGCGTTGTAGACAATAATTAAAGTTCCGCATGGCCTAGTAAGGCGCTAGTGATTCTAACACCCTCCCCCTTTCTTCTCTTTATTGATGATTTCCAGTAAAACCGCCCAATTAGCCCTCGCCCAGTGGCGTCCTCAGTCCCCTCACAGTGTGACATAGACGATTGATGACCCCTGGCCTCCTCTTGCCCAGCTCAGCGTCCCTCTAAAACAATAGTAATTCCTCATCGACACGTTCACCTAACTCGGTCACCCATCACCGGGTTAATGTTTTAAACACGCACTTATTGTCTTAGCCTTGGCGGGCTGCCGGATTAAATATTTATTTAGTTTTAACGCTACTTCGCCACCGATTACAGCTCAGTAGAGAGACAATGGCCAGGGAGAAGCCGGGGGTATTAACTAATAAAAGTGTCAGATGCATTGTCCTGTGATTGGGTTGTGGAGAGTGTTGCTCGATGCGCAGACCCAGTTGATTAATGGCTGTCCGACACACCATCAGCAGGTAGGAGACTAATTAAATAAACCCCTCTAAACCTGTCATAAGGAATCTCTCGGTAAAATTATCACTGTCCGCATGGCGCCGGGGGCCGGGGGAGGGCTGGGCTCGTGTTTTAGTCATGTGACGTGCGCCACCTTGTAGCGCCCCAGAGGAACTTCCCCCGGCTATGGGTGACATTTATGAAGGCTGGCCGGATGATCAGCGCCGTCTGTAAATCCGTGCGTACTCCGGTCAGGAGGGTTAGAGGGGTAAATACGCGGGGTTTTATCCGCACGTGCTGCCCTTGGCGCGGATTACTAATGCGCTGATGACATCATATTATCCCATTGTTATTCCCGGTTTATTGTCTAAATAATTCAAGTACAGGAGTAGAAAATTGATCTCCTAAATGACTTTTTTGGCGACTGGTTTATCCCTCTGTCCCCCTAGAGTTTAATTTACTTAATACAGTTATGAACTTGTCATTGGTCATGCGATGGGC
The DNA here is from genome assembly GCA_035585475.1 of Armandia brevis. Taxonomy (NCBI): domain Eukaryota; kingdom Metazoa; phylum Annelida; class Polychaeta; family Opheliidae; genus Armandia; species Armandia brevis. The sequence goes on from JAXGGS010415490.1 coordinate 25,453, forward strand.
GCCTCAGGAAACGGCGATTTGGCTTCCCAAGTCATCAGTTTTATCACGGTAGGACGCATCCATGCAGAGCGGCACCAGGTGAAACTGATAAAATGACGGACAATGGTTTTATTTCATGACGAAAAGTCTCTTGTGGCCAACAAAGCAGCAGACAGCCGCCATGAAGAATTGTTTTGTAATGGTTATCGTGCCAACTGCCCTAAATGCGACTTCCTATTTTGCCCAGCGTTGGTTCTTTAACTTGACCTTGGCGTCTAAAGTTTCATTTAATATGCACATTTTGTTTAATATGTTTCGGTATTGCTTTTTCAAGCAACTAAATCTAACACAAAAGGGGCACAATTTGGTGCTACTGGTGTTGAAATAGTCTCAAATTTAGTCCATGGCAGCCATTGATATGATTAGCCAAAACCTTTTAAAGAAACAACAAATAAATTGTTTGCATTAGATATTAGAGTGTAAACGGGTCAAAAAGGTCGAGCTTTTTGGTTTGATCTCTGAACAGAATCTAATGAATGGTCAGCGTCTGGTCATTAGCTCGACTCCTCTGGGATAAACTTGTTCATATTCTCCTCATTAGATTTTCCAATCCAGATGTTTTGATCTTTTCATCGACTGTGCCACAATTAGGCAGCGCCAAATGTCACCATACGCGCATTTGACAATGGATGCACAGCCAGGCGGCCGGCTGTTTGCCTTCCAAGTTTTATGCAAGTTTCACTGTTGTAGCATAAAAAAAAGGTTGATATTAAATAATCGCCGAAGCTTAAATGCTTTGAAGAGACCCTCGACAAGGCGAGCGAGCACGGTTATTAAACGTCGTCCTCAGCTGCAGTGTCTCCCTCTTGGTTTGCCAATCAGCTCGATATCGGCAAGTTTTGTTCGCTCAAAGTGCTCAGTCAGACATTAATAACGCGGCATGGCGGGTTCCTCCATAGTAATGTGATATCCAAGTCAGTATTTCACCCTCGCCTCATCACAAAGATTAGTTTGGCCAATCGGACGCTGCCACTCA
>JAXGGS010415490.1:26567-38548 GCA_035585475.1 Armandia brevis
TAATGTGATATCCAAGTCAGTATTTCACCCTCGCCTCATCACAAAGATTAGTTTGGCCAATCGGACGCTGCCACTCAAAGTTGGTTTTATTGGCTTAATATCGTTATGAACCTGTTATTTAAGATCTGAGTTGGCGGTTTCGAAGACATTCACTTGGATTATAATGATGTAGCTTTATACATTTTTTGTCTTTGTATTAAAGTTCCAGCCTATAAATGGCCACATTATTCTAAATTCTTCTGTTATATGTCAGTTTTATTACACCAGCTGCTGAGGTGACTCGCAGAAAGGCAGCAATTTCTGCAACAGCCGTGCCGACAAGAAAAGATCAAGCTAAAGTTCAGCGCGGTCTGTCTGTAAATGAACGATTAGGCTGGCCACTCGCATGCTGAACGAACCCCAGGCATCAACTCATTTCTCTCATCATCGTTAATGTCATAATGGAAAATTATTATCTGTGAAAATATGATTCAGGCCAGTGTGTGCCCCATTGAATCACTGCCTGGAAGCTGTCTAAAACCTTTTCCACAACAGATCTCATTACTTTTTTTGTCAATTCGCGGAGAGTGCCCTGGTGTCTGCAAAAAATCGACACAGCATTGACAAATGGCGGACAAAAAGCACACTGCTCCTTATCGCGTCCGCGTTTGTTTTGAGGAGAAAATCGTTTGTCCCTGGCCACTGATACATGAACTGATTTCATAAAATGACGAGGCCCTTTGATTTAATTTCAAGGGATGCAACCTAAATATCTAATGGATTTCCAGGAGAGAGGCATTATAAGATTAGGATAAAAGGCTCACTGGGGCATGATTCAGCCGCTGTGTCTGGTCTTGTAAATAAATGAACTGTGCTGAAATTCCTAATGATAACTCTATTTGACAGGTCCCCCTGATTCTGTTTCCAATGCATGATGTCATCATATCTGCGCACTCTATATCCAGTACGAGTTATCAGCCTAATAACTTAAATGTCAGATCAAATAAAGAGGATTGTATTTGAAATCATCAAAATATCATTCTAGATATCTGTCAACTTAGATCCCACAAACTCCATTGTTGCAAAGCGAAGTTTTACACTAAGCTGATAGTTTCATTTATTTGTTTCGCTTTTTATCAATACTCTGTCTCCTGTTGCAGGTTGGCCCGTCGAGGTATCAGACTTCTCCATAACCCCGTCCTCTAGCCAGGTCGTGTTTGAGGGTGACAAGCTCCCGTTCGAGTGTCACGCCAAGTTCACAGATCCGTCCATGAAGATGGTGTGGGTGCGAGAAGGTAAGATCCTCGAGACGAACAAATCGGAAGGCCTGTACGTATTCGAGAAGAAGGTGACCGGCAAGACGGGCGGTCTGACGATCGTCCATCTGATGCTGGAGCATCTTACACCCAAGCACAGCGGCGTGTGGAAGTGTGCCGTCCTCACGGAGGAGGGCAACTCCACTAAATCAGTCAACATCATAGTAATCTCAGACGACACGATCTACTGCCCGGAGGAGGAGACCAGGTCTAACAAGGGCGGGTACTCGTGGTCCAAGACGGTACAGGGGCTGAGGAGAGAGCTGGCGTGTCAGTCCGGGCCAGCATCAGACTATGAGGGCGACACGCCGGCCCAGGCTTACAGACACTGCAGCAGCCAGGGCAACTGGGAGGCGGTGGACGATACAAGGTGTCAATACTCTAGTCAAGTTACCAGGGTCCTAGAACAATACGCCGAGGTAATTAAATACTTCGATTTTTCTTGTTATGCATACATGCATGAATTATAGCATTTCTTATGGCGTTTACCTCTATTTTTGTATTTGTGTTTTAACATATTATCCTTTATTTCTTGCAGCTTGGTGTGAGTAACATCACCAAAGCTAAAGCAGACGTGTTGAAGAAGTATATAAAAAACCAGGATGTCCTTCAAGACAAGATGGATATCATATTTACATCTAAAATAATCAAAGCCCTCAGCAAACAGGCCAGACACAACGAAAAGGTACCACTCCACAAATGACCCAGTCGTGATGATGTGTCTAGCTGCACTCCAATCCTTTCCCCTCAGCTAAAAGATCTACCTCTCTTCCTCTCAAAGTCAGCACGTAGACTGCAGAATTAAAAAACATCTTCATATTAACAGTTTTTTTGCCCAGCTTTTCATACTTCCTGACACAAAGCCATTTGCTGACGAAGTGTTTAATGTAGTAAATGACTTAATACGGGGGAAATTCTATCCAAATTGCATCACCGTGAATTAGGTGTATTGATTTTGCTGTATTATTAATCGGTCGGAGGGAAGTGGTAGATTGGAATGAAGATTGTGCAGAGGTGAATCTGAACATCATGTAAGGTTAATGAACGCAGACTTCCATATAAAGACGCCATTTGAAGGTCAGGCAAGGTGACACCGACAGGACGGCCCTCATTACGTCTAATCTTCATCACTCGGTTTATCTTCTATCATCGACTTATTGCCGGGCTCCTGAATAATCTTTTGTAATGAGCGTCGATGTGCGGTGATTGAAAATCAGACATTAACGTGGCTTCACTGCTGACTAACTGCTAAAATTAAATTCCACACGCCGTAAAACACGGCTTTTGTGATAAAAATCGTGATGTTGTGTTCAACTGTCACAGCAATGATTGTCGAATGTGGGGGCGAAATATTGCACGATGATTGCCTTGCTTAGATTTCTTTTGGAGATGTTGAGGTTTGAGGCAGACACAACAGAGGATTAGGCCGGTGCTGGGTAATGAACAAAACCGTATCGTGTGTCGGGGTATTGTGTAAATCACCGGGACAGGGTGTCAGGCGGCGGGCTGGCATCGCACCTCCGTAATTGCTGCGGCCCAAGCCAGTAATTTCGGGCAATGAAAAACATGCCCGCCACTTAGTAGAGTGTCATTACCGCACACCCAGAGTAATTATTTCCAACACTGTAAGATTTATTACCAACTGAGATGAGCTGCCGCTCATTTCCTCTGTTTTGTCTAGTTGTCCGGTGGTAATTCAGTGAAATTTAAACATGAAATTCCATACTCCTTAGTTTTAATTGTTCTTTCAAAAAGTCAATAATTCATTTCACTTTGTTACCCAAAAGAAATCGAAATCTTATGCATTCCGGGAGGGGCTTCTTGGAACAAATTATTTGAAATTGAAGTAGAAATTCGGTCAGTAAGCGCCCCTCAATATTGTTTTATATTTTTGCAGTTAAGTGATATTGTCCTGCATATCGTGAGTACCATAATGGATGCTGACGAAGAGCTACTCAGACAAGCCCAAACTGAGGACAAAGCATGTACTAGGTATTCATAATACATACATTCCAAGCGACTCGCTGTAGAAACAAAGATAAACACTGCAAAATGTCACTACGTTTTTCGGGGCCAGCATAAACATAAACCTCTTGTCTCATTTGTTTCCAGATTGATCAAGGCAGTTGAGGAGTTACCTAAACAATTACTACAGAACAGAAATATGATGAAGAAGACGTCTAAGAACATAGTGATAGAAGCACACGTTGTGACACCAGACATGTTCTCTGGCATGACTTGTGCCGTGTACAGAGACTTGGAAGCTAGACGGGAAACTTACGTAGATGACAGCCTCCTCTGTACAACGCAGCAATCTAATTTCACCGGTTCAGCCCCTCATAGAGAGGGAAAGGTGAGTGCTAGTGGATAATCCCACACAGATATAACGTTTGATGATACATTGTATATTGTAGGCGCACATAGAATATATTTCGGCAGCATACAAATTTGTCAATGCTTTTGTAATAGCTCTGGAGTCCCACGAATCACTGATCATCCATAATCAGACTAAAGAATCGAGTTTGAATCGCTATAGACATCATGGAAGTGGTCAGGTCACTACGTGAGTTTGTATAAAGACGAGGACGTGATCTGCAAACATCAACGTCAGCGCTTTGTTTGACGAACGTCAGTCTCATGCCATTCACGAGCAATTACCTCTACATGCTGTAATGTTTACATTTAATTGAATACTTCAAGATGACCATCGCCATTCTACTAGAAGAAAGAAGCTTCTGGCGTGTACCGGTCTCTAGTGTTTCTGTGCTCATTGCCCAATATTTGCTGTGTGATTAATCAGACAAAGCTCTGGAGTCCGACTATTGTCTCCAGTAGGAGTTAATCCAATTAGTCCAGTTGATCCACCAAATTAGACTGGACAGGCCCGTGATGTCGTCTACTGTCTGCCTCCTCAGCCACTTGTGCGCTCATTTTCCCAAATTAATCGTGAGCGATTCCCTCTCCCCCGCGACTTTTAATTTCTCTCCATGTAAGAGTGACTAATGATATGCGTATAATACACCGAAGCACGCGTAACCATCCATCTTTGTAATCTAATCGCGCGGACATCCCGGCGCGGAGACAAAGGCAATGAAGAGTGGCCGCGAGACCAGGTGTGGCGCTTCCCCACGGTGCCTCCCCGCCCCATGGCCTTAAATCCGGGCAAATGTCTCCCCCAGTGCTACAAATGTTCATTACTCCCGGCTCGCACCCTGCTAATGTGTCACTCAGTATGTAGCAATTTCCTAGTGTGTAAATGATGGTGATCCCCGACCCCTTTCCGCCAGAATACCGATGACCACTTATCCCCAGTAAAGACCGAGCCGCTGGCCGGACTTAACCTCGGTATAATCACTTCCCGTAAACAGGACGAGTCGTAAACTCGATCACGAGTTTGCTCTGAAATACTTATCGCTTCTTTACTCAGATTAGCTATGTTACATTTCAGGTGATTGAGTCGGTGATACATATACCGAGTAACATCTTCACACACGTGAGATGCCTTTATCAGATCTGTCAGGACAACAACCTGTCTTACAAACTGCAGATTATCAGTTATAAAAACGCCAAACTATTCCCCATCATTGGCGAGGAGTATGAGAAGACCTCCATATCTAGCAGTATTATATCTGCTAAAATAGGTAGGTCATCTTATCTTAGCTGTGCTTCATTGATTCATTAATTCTGCTCGGTAACCATTTATAATACACTTAATCAACGATAAAATGCATTCGCCAATGAACTGAACAAATTCGAGATCGACGCTTTGATTTTTCATTTTCATTTTTGTTGATTCACACTAATAGTCCATTGATAACTATCTTTTTTTATTATAATTTCCTCGGTTTATTTAATACCTCCTCATTTGTACTCGAGATGATTGCTTTCTCCCGTCGCATGTTTTGATTTGCTTCCTGTGTTGCGCTTGATTAATTCCTTTGATCCCTGTGGGTGGTAGTCTGACCTTTTGTTGTGTGTGGAGTTTTGTTTTTAAGTGCCACGATCGGATTTGTTCAATTTTAGTGTCGTTGCTTTGTCTAGCTGGGGTGGCGGTGGAGAACACCAGTCAACCGATCGTCATCCAACTGAGGGACTCGAGCCGAGGGAGTAAACGTGCCGTCTACTGGGACTTCCAGGCAAACAGTGAGCATCGCATAAATTATCTCTGTCTACTCTCCCGGACTGATAACTCCCAACGCATCAATTTGTGCGAAACAATCAAGTCATTTTATCTGCGCCCGTTCTCCAGTTCGATCGTCTATTCTCCAGAATAATCGTTTATATTCCGCAATGTGATCGTCTATTACGTCTCGTATTATCTCTCCGGGGGCGGGGGTCAAGTTATTTGTCCCATAAAGCCCGCTATGTAGCGGTGATATTAGAATTAGCTTGTGTTTTATGGTGGATTGATATGTATTTTGTGTTTTAGATGAGCTCGGCGCTTGGACGGACCGAGGCTGCCACGTCACCGGCACCAAGGACCAACTCTCTACAATAGAATGTAACCATCTCACAAACTTCGCCATCATGAAGGTACTCCACAATTCCCTTCTTTCTTTTTATGTCGGCTATTAATTAATAATGCGCAAATGGTTCACAAAGGACGGTAAAAGAGGGTCAGTTGTGGCCGCTATTTGTGCAGCAGCTGTAAAGTTTACAAAGGGAGACTGACCCCCGGACCCCTCCCCCCGAACATGAATTATAGACGATATTGCCCCGGTGGTAAATGATGTTGCTTTGTGAGAAAATAACTTTGTGTCGTTTAGCAATATCAATATTGTAATGAATTTGTTTTACAGGGCGCGCCCATCTCTCCCAGTCAGATATGGGTGATGATCGTTGGGTTTCTGAAACTGAGCCCGATCATATATGCAGGGACCGGGTTCCTGGCGCTGTGCATGCTAGCAATCATCATCACTTACATGTGCACCAACAAGTAAGTATAGTTACCCCCCTGCCGCATTGGCACCCACATTATACATACCCCCTTGTAGTTTGTATCATTGAATATTCATCACTGACGTGTGCTATAAATCACCGTTCTATTTCAGGAACTTGAAAATGCCTCGCAAGGCCAAGCATTCGATTGCTAACCTCTGCCTCTCCATTCTGCTGGTGTTCGCCACGTTCACACTGGGTATCAAGGCGAAAGAACCGGTTATCGCCTGCCAAGTCGTCGGCATCGCTATCCATTATTTCTCATTATGCACTCTATTCTGGATCACGATCATCTCTTTGTAAGTACCGCTGAAAACTTCGCGTTAATCTCCACGTGACAGATTCTGACGGTGAGCCCTCGGTAAAAATCACCGCGATAATGGATGAGTAATGATATTTTTCAGCTTTATGAGTAAGAAGTTTGCCAAGGCCCTTTACCCGCCTCCGCCCCCCACGGAGCCGCTTGAGGGTCCCCCGCCTCCCCGCACGGTGGTAACTGTTTACCTCGTGGGCTGGGGCGTCTCCATCATCATCTGTGGTATCAGCGGGGCCATCAATTGGTTAAAATACGCCGAAAATCCGGACTTGTAAGTACACACTACAGCTAATGTAATGTCCTAATATTCATATCTCATACGTGTCTCTCACCACGAGTCCAATGTGTTTGTTACTGTAGAACGAGGTAATTATATGTATATATATATATATATATATATGCATGTCTTGATTATTTGCACCCGCGCAAAGGTAATCCTATATGTGTACGGCATACATATATTAGAAAACATTTAATACTTATATTTCCACTTGTATTATAATCATTGCCTTTGAAATTGTACATGTATGTGTATATATCAACTAATGTATCTGCTGGCGGTTTTCTGTTGAAGTTTAACCCATCGAATGATTTTTAAATTTCAGTTGTTTCCTGTCTCTTGATGTCGGTATCTTGGTATTTTACATCCCAGTCGGACTACTGGTTCTCATCAACGCCGTACTCTTCATTCGCATCATCTGCATCCTCCAGAGCACACCTCACAAGCCTCTGGATCCCATCGACGAGCCGGAGACTGAGGAGACCCACGTCAACGAGTTAGAGCTCGCCGCGGCCGAGGGTTCCATCGTTAACGCCGCCGCCAGCCAGGTGGGCTCCCCCGAGTCGGTGGCCGCCACGGAGAGGACGAACCTCACCGGCGTCACGGCAATATCAGCCACGTCAGACACTAGTAAAATGGACGTGGCCTACCGTCCTATAAGTCAGCTTCGTGCCACCGTCATACTGCTGTTTTTATACATGCTGACCTGGGCCGCGGGGGCGTTCGCCGTGTCCCTGCCCTTCCCGCATGTTGTGCCGTACCAGGAGTTAACGTTCAGCTGTGTGTATGGATTCCTTACTGTGGTGCTCGGTGTGTATATGTTTGTGTTCTACTGTGTCGGACGTGCCGAGTGTCGCCACGCGTGGAGAGACTGCTCCTGTTGCTGCTGCTGCTCGAGACGGCCTCGGGCACCCCGGGAGCCCACCCCAGACACCACCAGCAATCTGGCCCGTCTGCCCCTGGCGAACGGGCACATTCACTCGGGCAGCGACTTCGAGGGTTCCTCGTATACGAGCAAATCTAACCAGGGCAGTTCGTTTAGATACGCGCCGAAAAAGACATCAAATATCAACCTGGTGCCCTCAATTACGGCGACAGAGCCGTCAGTGTGTAGTATACAGGAGATACAGCAGAGGTTTTATAACCCCCGGCAGAACGGGGCGGCGAAGCGTTACTGGGAGAAACATAAACAGCAGAGGCTGTTACACTCCCTTAACGCGGATTTTAACATGGACAGTGGTCACAGCTCCCATGGCGAAGGTCGCCATCAGGGGAAACGTGCCAACAGAGACAGCTACCATGGCAACAGTAGTGATGCCAACACTCAGCTGAATATAGAGATTAATATACAGCCAAAGCAGCCGGGCAAGCTCAGCCCGCACCCGCCAAGCACCGAGCAAAACCAAAATATATACAACAGCTTACAGCGGAGACAACAGCAGAAATCCCCAGGCAATCTGGATATGGAGAAACCGCTGCTGACGTTGGGCCCTCTGCTGGAGAGGAACAAAATACCACCTGTCGGTGGTACCGGTTCACCACCTCCAGCAGGGGAGAGCTCGCTGTTCAGCAAATTCCCACTTACTAATACTCACAATGTAAATATCTACCCCATCCTCACCCCACCCACCATGGCTGGTATAGACTACTCGTCCAGCTGCAGCAGCCACACCATGCCCCGCCTGCACAAGCATAGGGAGAAGGAGTTCAATGTGCCAATCAAGGAGGGCATGCAGCGCAACGGGTCTGTGCCCCGCCTCCGGGACTTTGACGGTCAGAGCGCGGTGAGCCAGGAGCAGGGCGTAGCAAGCCCCGCCATCATAGCAGAGGTGATGGAGATGTATAAACCGCCAAAACCTCTTTTCTTGGATGGCGGCAAGAGAGATTTACCCGGGCGCAGTCAGCAGCCCACGCCAGAGGGAGATCACCACCAGGGTAGAGACATGGACAGATCTATGGAGAGGAACTCCAACGCCAGCAAAACCGGTTCACTAGATAAAAACAGTAATACAAAGGCTTCCAAACAGACTGATAACTTTCTTGACCAGCTGGAACAGAGAATACCTCAGCAGCATCGTACATCTGGATCTGATAAAACACTAGAGATGAACCCAGTTGTCAATGACAACGATATACCTACCGAAGAAGACACAGACTTGTCCCAAAGTGACATCCGACTACTTGAATCCGCCGCTGAATCGGCCAATAACTCGCATGACAAACGCCATAGTCACCATAGTAACAAACCAAGGACTTGTAAAAAACATGGCCGGCCTCCTAAAAGGGAACCCAAAAGTTGGGATGACGAGTTCAAAGACATGCCCCCAAAACCAGCCGCCGCTTACACGTTCGTTAATCACGATTATCGAGATCGCGTTATTACCAAATTGATTAAAAACAACGCAGAGACGGGACTGATCGAGAATGGACTCTTAGATGATGCGAGTCTAGCGTGGATGCCTCGATCTGTGAGTGCGTATGAATACAACGACCCTGCCGAGAGTTTGTTAGACACTTCTAGTTCTTCCAGTTCGGAGATGGACAGTGAAGGAATGGCAGAAGTTTGGGTGCTACAAAAGAAAAAGAAAAAAAAGTTCAAAAAGGAAACTAGCGTATAATTCCGAATGACACAAATAATGTACACACGTTTGTTATTTATTACTTTTTAAGCTTATAAGTACATGTATATATGTACAAAGTGTACCATTGTGGATGTTGTTCCTCTTACAAAAGGTGAAGCTTATGTAGAAAAGTTGAAAGTCAGTAATGATTGCAAGCGACTGTAAGAAGTCATAAATTATTTGAGAGATTGACGACTGATTCTATTTGTGAATGTGCAAATGCATTTAGATGGGCATTTATGCTAGATAGTAAAATCTTCTAGAAAGGATAGTATGTAGTTAAAATACCTCGGGAATGATTTTATGTTTTCCTTACTCTGGAACCTTTATTTGTTAATTTCCATATTTTGAGTACCTACATATAGATTATCTGATATATCTGATGCTGAGTCTGACTGAGTTTACCGATGAATAACAACGTATTTATTTTTATATTAGCAGAATATAAAATTTACTGAGTTGTCAAACAGTCTTATTCTGCGACGAAATATAATTGTACGTGTGAATGTATTACACTTTTTGTTGTCATAGAAGGTTGTGTTTGAAATGTGCAATACTAGTACTGAGCACCGGCACAATGAATACACTATATTATGTCTCTTTGAGTCTTCATGATAATGGACAATAGTACGTATTGTTAAATTTCTTCCATTCTTAGTCAAATGATGTACAATTGATCGTGTTTGTACGGGTTTGAGTTTGTACAGATTATTTATTTTAATCTAGGTACCATATACCGAGACGATATCCATACATCTATATGTATATGTACTTATTCTTTGTTCATTAATAGAAAAGTCCAAATAAATATAATATGAACGTCGATTATTTATTAATCTGTAGCAATTAAAAATATCGATTAACAACAAATACACATATTCTTTTAACCTGTGTAGTATGTCTAGTTTTACAAACGTATATCCATATCCCACACAAATACATGTACACATTCACAAAATTCATACAGTTAATCAAAAAAGAGCACATCTTCTCCAGATTAGTAGTCTACTACAATTCTTTGGTCAACAATAGTGTCGGTTATATGGCACGACCGATATTCCTCACAACAATTTATGGAATGAACACTCTTAGGGCGTTAGTTTATCATGTCCTGATCATTTCTTAATAGTTTTTAATTGATCTTGAATATCTTCTATTTTCACCACACTGGAAGTACCCAAGAGTAGTATCAAAACAAAATTTTAACATTTAAATTATTCAAATATTAGAATAATATAGTATAAATGGAAAAAGGATATCGCAATTTTGGCTTACCTGCGTTCAATAGCTTCAGCTCTGAAATGATAACAAAAACAAGGTTTAATTAATAAGAGAGATAAATCAAAACCGGATACTACTAATCCCTGGTAAATTTAATCACGTTGAGTCGATAAAGTAGATCATTAGTTAACTCACTGGAACTGTAAATGAGATGCCAGAAGTCCCATTTTCTTCAACGTCTGAAAGATATTATAACGTTCTATTATATTGCATAGTAGAGTAAATACCTGTTACTAGAAATAATTTCAAAATCATACGGCGATACTAGACACTGTACTTACTGTGGATGAGTTTTCGATAGCATTTTCCTGATAGGCAAAATTCTTGGCAGCCTTTTCTAAGAGCTGGAAAATAGTCGTCTAAAATTGATATAACTGTACGACATAAGCGTATTGGATTTTATACCATTAATACTTTAAATAAGAATGAGAAGTGCATACTAATCAGAGATAAGCAGTGAGTCAAAATAACCTGACGGCCACTACATTCCGTACTGGTACTTATATCTCATTGAACTAGATATACTTACTTCGTTACTTTTAGAACCTCTAAGCATCTGTCTGGTTAATGAAGCAACATCATTCATGTTAGATGCTACCTTATCTGATAAACGAGCCTTAGTTTCCTGATTCCACCCACTGGCCGTCATTTTTGCTGTTTTTCCCAATGTCGTAATTCTGGATGGACACGTACCTAATTGAGGCAGCATTGAACAAGGTCAAGGTCTGTTTATATTGTAAAAGCAGAAATCTGCTTGCCTGTCAAGATTTATTCGATTTTTTTGCTGGTTTGCCATCACACAGGTAAAGTTCTCCTCTTAAAGTTCGATAAACACATCGACTTAAGCACTCTATATTAAGTTATGCAGAAAGAAACACATTTTCTCATCTTCTGATAACTTATACATACTTTGTATATTTGTGTATTCATTTCTTCTTAGTACTGTGAATACACAATATTCACATCTGTTGTGTTGTGTCATGTATCATTCAAAGTGTATTAAGCAGACTAGTGCATAGTTGTACATAGTGATAATAACATGCTCCACATAAACACATCGTGGGCATCTCTGTCATCAGCAAAATACTTCGAATTCCCTACCTCAGTTGCTACATACAGGAGAAATAAATAAATGGTAGTGACTAGATCCACAGTAACTGTGGATATAGCCGCCAGACACGAGTTTTTCACACGTTTTCGGCCTATAGCTGAAGCGCCGAGTTTTTCACGGGAACATGCGAACGAATCAC
>JAXGGS010415602.1:0-10786 GCA_035585475.1 Armandia brevis
ACATATACTCCACCTACCCTCGGCTATTTTAAGTTTTGCCGCCACCCACGGATATAAATGTTGTAGTAGAAGATAAACATATGCTCCACCTACCCTCGGCTATTTTAAGTTTTGCCGCCACCCACGGATATTTGTCACAAGCAAGAATCACGCAAAATTTCTCCCAGACTTTAGCGCCCCCTTGTGGCAGTCTCTCTCCCAGTAACCGCTCAAACTTCTCCCACTCCTTCTTACCCTGGAAATAATAAGGCTTCGTGAGCAAGTACACAGAAACACATAACTTCCTACTCTAGATCTGTATAGATCTGTATATTGTGTGGTATAATTATCGATCAGTATTTATACCCACTATCGTTTTCGTACCACACTTTGAATATTGAATATATAATTATATAAAGACATTATCAATGCAATAACACTACGGAAATTCCCTTGTGCAAACTTTGTCCGCGTACTCCCATATATAATATATATATGTATACAATGTATATATTCACATATTGAAAGTACTGTATATTTATTGTCGGATCAGGTTATAGAAACTTTATTGATTACTGTCACAGTGACACAGTGACACTATAAAATTACAATATTAGTATTGGCCAACAACCACATGTATCTTCCTTGCTCGTATTGTATTTAATGTTTAAAAGCGTTGTATCGTAAAACTGGTCAGGCGGGAACCATAGCTTCATGTGACAACATGAGAGACAATCCTTGGGTTATCACTTCACATGATTGATACACATGTAGATAAGTGAGAGGGCTGATTTATATACATGTAGTTAAGTGAGAGGGCTGATTCATATACATGTAGTTAAGTGAGTTTCAGGGATCGCGCACCGATATATTGATCGCCACTGTCACCTACCTTCATAACTTTCACATCATCCTCAGAATATAAAATCCCGCTCTGGAACAATGCGTCCACGATACTCGGCCGAAACTTGAGGTTATTCCGCAAATAAGGGCGATTTTCCAGGAGCACCTTCTTCTGAATATCATCCATGGTGACAATCACTGTGGTTAATATCTGAGCTCCGGAGAAGACACTGTTGTGAAGAGATTAGCTCCGGAGAAGACACTGTAATGAAGAGATTAGACACCAGGATGATCCCACACCTGCCAGGTAACGCCAGTCACGGTGACAGTTGACAGCGCGCCGTGAGTGTCTGACGTGAAGAGGATCAGAGGAACAACACTGAGCTTAACCCGCACCTGAGCACGCGTAAATCCATGGATAATCCCTTATAGCCGGTGATCTCCTGGCTAAGCCACGTGCTGATCCACTCATACCTGACTTCTCCTATCTACTGTAGAGGTGCTCGCAGTTGGCAAGCACACACCACCGTTTAAAGGTTTATAAGCATTGTTTATTGACACAATATCTCAGATATGCCTGTGTACGTTATATGTACAGTGGAAACGCAGAGTGGGGGCAGAAAACTTAACAATCGATTCATTGATTTCGTCTCTGTGTTTTGTATAAGGGAGTTATTACCTGTAGCAATGTGATACCATGCAATCCTAAAAGTTACTTCAATAGCTGTCAGAGTTTAATCAATTTTGTGCCGAGGACTCGACGAGTATTCCGACCATACATATGAAGTGGTCGAATAATCATGTAACACTGTACTTGGTATTGTGAAGGCGATCTTTCATGAGTTATATAATTGGGTGATTTTAGTGTCTGACATATACAGCGTAGGTATAGATTTAGATAAATATAGGTCCATGCTAACGCTGGGCCGTATCCTGTATGTACATGTATAAAGTATATTTAAGGACTTGAAAGCCCGGCCTAACATATTGTGCAGATTATAAATGCCCCTTTGTGAGGCAACAACAGGTGCAATGCGAATATCACAATAAAGTATTAGTGAAGCCTTATGTGGGGTTAACTGTTGTTAAGGTAGCGTGATGGCACTTGGACTAAGGGTTAAATCGATTGACACTCACGTCAGCGTTTGCCTAGATATGCAATTTTTTGTGTTTGCATTGAGACTGTTTTATTTGTTTATCATTAATTCTGTATTCAAGCCATAGATTTGCGATTCGACTAGCCAACGCCGTTACAGTAACTGTTACGTGTTTACATCCTCAAGGACTTATAATAGATTGCATCTATATATTTAGATGAGGTTCTTCATGTGCGCTTAAATTATGATATGAAAAGAATTAATGTGATCGTCCATACCAAAGAAAAATAAGGTAATAAGGAATTAAATTAGATCCCGGGCAAAAAGTCAAATGAATACTTATGCTTTGTTCTGTTCGGCAACATATTGGATGTAGTAACTCGATCCGCATTTGATACCTTTCATTATTCTGTAACAAAGGGATAATCCCTCCATGGATTAGATGTGGATTAAAGGTAAATGCTCCGGTCGCGGTTATTAAACCTGTATATGATATAATCGCGTTTATTTCTTTTACCCGACCTTTTACGCGCCAGGTATAGTAATGCAACTAGCAATTATAATCCGGTATATATATCCGCATATATGAATAAACGTAACCGTACTGAGGTAAGGGGGTCAGAATGTCATATTGCACGGACATTCGGTGTGGCCGATAGTCGTGGAATCCACCCTCTCGGACCATTCCACAATTCTGGCATGGAGAAATGTCTGAAATGAACAAGCGCAGTCTGTGAGGTCATCAGGAGAGTTAAAGGCTGAGCAAGACCTTGTGCATACAGTAAAGTAAGCTCATGACTACAGAGGAATACGGATATGTTTTAGTTCCCAGGAGATTCATGCGGTTAAGATTTGACACTCGTTTATATCGGGCAATATCTACTAAGCGACAACTCTAGAATACAGAGAAGCAATAGGATATTTCAGTGGATATTTCAGAGAAACACTTGGATATTTCAGCGGATATTACAGAGAAACACTTGGATATTTCAGTGGATATTTCAGAGAAACACTTGGATATTTCAGCGGATATTACAGAGAAGCACTTGGATATTTCAGTGGATATCACAGAGAAACACTTGGATATTTCAGTGGATATCACAGAGAAACACTTGGATATTTCAGTGGATATTTCAGAGAAACACTTGGATATCTCAGTGGATATTACAGAGAAACACTTGGATATCTCAGTGGATATTACAGAGAAACACTTGGATATTTCAGTGGATATTACAGAGAAACACTTGGATATTTCAGTGGATATTACAGAGAAGCACTTGGATATTTCAGTGGATATTACAGAGAAATACTATTTAAGTGGATATAGCACACCAGGTGAAGTAAGAATGCACGTCCGCCACAAAGATCGCATACTACTGGGAATATTCGGCTTCTCTCTCCTCTCAGTTTTCGCCGCCTTCGCCTGGTTCCTCATCACCAGCAGCAACTACCTCTCCGCGCTCGTGCGTGGCTCCAATTTCAAATCTGCGCTCTGTGACACGGTGCGCGTGCGTGACCTTGGCAACATGACGTGTCACTGTAACCAGTACCAGCGGCGGATAGAGCGGTGTCCCACCCAGCAGATGCCGTGCACCATCATACATGTACATTACCAGTACGTGGAGGCGGGGAGGAATCAGAGCGCCACCGGGCTGCTGTATGCGGACATGGAGGCCGGCAGGCGGACTGACCTCGAGGTAAGCCCAGCATTAATTCATTTGTACTCATGAAATATATGGCGTTTAACAGGACACACTGAGGTGAGTACTGATCGGTCGGTCAGCTTGGTTTACTGAGATCAGTTAATCAAGTTGGCTGATCTCTGACAGTGAACATTCGGTGAACCACATTGCCCGGGGATGACCGGACAAGGGACCTGGGGATTGTACTTGGAAGTTTAATTAAACCCCCTGTACCTCACGCTGATCCGTTGTATTTTGTGCAATGACCAGGAACAAACAAATCTTCACCAAAGTTATGGGTTGTTTGTGTGTACATGAATGACCATAAATTCTACACGTACATGTACATACACATGCGTATAATCTGCGGTCTCCTCGCAGCATTAAACTCAACACTAAGATCCATTAGTCGATGATCGGTAGATATTATATAAATAAACCTACTGGCTGTTCAAGTTTACCCACAGATCGCATACTCAGTTGCAGAGAATCGTTGATACAGTTTTGTTTGACCTTAATGTTTTATGATATGATATGGCTGTAAGATGTATATTGTTTATGATATGGTATGGCTGTAAGATGTATATTGTTATTTTCAGTGTTTCTACTCTCGCTGTCTGGACACCTCCGAGGAGACGTACCATCTCATCACTGAGAAGTATGAGAGTCTGGGCGGGATAGAGGGCGCCACCGGATACCAGTGCTTCTATGATCAAAACAACGCCAACTATGTGTTACACCACACGGCGCTAGGGGACAGCACGGTCATCAGGATAAATCTGGTCATCACATGTATGGTGTTTCTGGTGGCAGCCGTCCTGGCAACCGTCAGCTTTAAACTGGGGTACAACAACAACATCACGGCTTCATACTACTCATAATACAACCTTACATGTTACTACTTACAGTCCTAGCCAATGATAACTTTAATATCAACATCACACCTTCATACTGCTCATAATACAATCATACATGTACTACTTAAAGTCCTCGCCTATGATGACTTTAGATATTAAAATCACAGCTTCATACTACTCATAACCTGAGTGTGTCCAAACTACTTACAGTCCTAGCCAACGATAACTGTAAACAACAGCATAATACTACTGACAACATTAGCCTACATATACTGCTTAGCGTCTTAGCCATTGTTGTTAGCTTTTAACAATAAGATCACAGCTTCATAGCTATTCAAAACTTACTAATACATGTACACATCTATTGTCAGCGTCAAAATACATAATTCATATACTACTAACAGGCTTAAACACTAGGTTATCAGCTCCAGTTGTTGCAGTAGCTGCGCATTTATGTGCGGTGTTAATCTACCTACTTGGTTACTGGATTAGCAGGTAGTTACTCGTGTAGGCCCACCAGACGGCTGGGGCTATACAAAG
Source organism: Armandia brevis (assembly GCA_035585475.1). NCBI lineage: Eukaryota > Metazoa > Annelida > Polychaeta > Opheliidae > Armandia > Armandia brevis. The sequence continues at coordinate 4,999 of JAXGGS010415602.1, forward strand.
AACAAGGAGTTTGTAATGTCACTGAGGACGAGAGCCAGAACAGGATTCGAGAATCTTGGTGACTTGATATCCGGGTGTTTATATAACCGGTGGCAAAAGACAAGGCACTCTCCATCTAGATGCTCAACTGCTATGATGTAAATGCTGTGTTTATTATACACCGGTACGAATAAAATGAATTATTAATCTAACGTCTTAGTTATATACATTACAATGAACCCGGTGATTTCATCTTATTCACAAGATAAACCATCATTATTCTACTTATATCTTAAACAAAAATAAGAGCTTCATAATCTCTAGATCTGCCGCACACAACCTGGTCTGCTAAATTTAAAAGTCACAACATTGTATAACAGTCTGCTTATCTACAGAATACAAACAAGAACAGATCATTTGTCTTTATGATTTTTTATTTACCACCAATTCACCATGTTTATTGAATTTTGTGTAGTACGGTAGATTAGAGAGTATACCTTTGTGTGTGGGAAAATCTTTTATAAACTTGAGATTCACTCTGCTGTCTTTGTTCATGAATCCTGCGCTAATCCCTTCATATCCCATCTGATGCAGAGCTCCTATAGTACACGATCCGTCCACGACTGGCAGATTATCCCGCACTGCTAATCCAGACAGGTAATTATCATATCCCAGCCTGCCTATCACTATGTCACGGTGGTATTTCTCCCAGGGGTAGCGGTTTTTATAAATAAAGAATAAATCCTCGTACCATGGCGATATCTGATTTGTTATATTGTTCTGTATTAACGTGTGCACGTGCCCTGGTGCGTAGATTTCAGCGCCTTGTTTATTATACATGTTATATCTGGTGCCCAGCACAACTAGTTCCGCCCAGTGTTGCGCATGCGTCAGCAGTCCTCCCAAGGTCAGCAGCAAACCGGCGTCGAATAAAATGTCGGCGTTCGCGAGTCCTATGTAGTCGGCACGAGGGAAATGTCTGTGAGCCTCTGTAAACATGTACCTCACTTTAGGGGGCTCTGATGGGGGTTTGGGGTAAAGCTGCAGCACTTTCCACCCGTGAGTTTTAGCCGCCTCCAGCAGCAGAGGATGCGTGGAATCGTTGAATAAAACTGGCTGCACAAAGGGACGCAGCGTCGACCAGTTTTTTATAGTATTGTTGTGAATTTTTAGCCGATGCTCGACATTTTTAAACGTGGTGAATATCACTATAGAGTTCTCAGTCAGAGCTGCTCCACCCTTAGTAGGGGTCTTAATCACTTTAATAGTCCTTCCATTGTGCCATGGTTTACATGGGAGTATGTGGTCATATGATTTCCTCATGTTATCCAGTATTGCGCTGTAATTTACACTGTTCCTGGCATCAGCAGGAGATAAATTATGTCTCACTCTCATCACTGATGACGGCACATTTAAATCTCCAACATAAATCAATATTAAAACTGCACACAGAGTTACGAAAATCACACATCTAAACTGGCTTTGTAAAGTCGTGAATAATCCGGACTGCATTTTGTCGACGAATCACAAGAAATTCTGGTTAATCACTGTAGACATATAACGATATATTATTACAGCAACGTTGAATGATGAAACACACCAGACTCCATATAGGGAGTGTATAGAATTTTCCAGTTCCAGTGACATTCATCTAACTGAGAGGCAAAGCAAGTTGAAAAGCTATTAATTTGTTTGATTGCAGTAATAATATTACTGCCTGAGGGCCAACGCGATACGAGACTCAGTTAACATTAATTAAAATCCCCCCATAAACAGGTGACGTCACTAGGGTTATAACACACTGGTGTATAGTGAGTGAAACATCTAACAGCACATGTTTATAGCCAGGGGTACATTTACACCATTATATTAATTGGTTACCATGTTTACCTAATGTAGATGTGTATGAATAAAACTCGGGTGAACTGAGAAGCCTCAAAGTTACGCTGAAGTGAGATACAATGATCGACGTTACGGGGACGAATATAAATTGGGAACACTTAAAGCTGGCGATAGGGATATGATTTTAGGCCTAACTAATGTAATGCGCATGCCAGATTATAAGCCTACATAATATACACTGAAATATGTTTACCCGCAGGTAAAAAGTGACTATTTAACTATAACTTTGCCGCATGGCAATCCTTATATTCACATTGAGCTTGTATTGCGTGAGATAGTTCTCAAGCTAGGTTATGCTGAGACCTTCTAGGCCGACATTAAGTATCCTTAGCCCATGAGTAACTGCTCTTTATTGATAATTAATAATCATTATTCACTTATATTGTCTGTCTTATCTCCGTATCCAGGTATAACTGTGCACACGTGTGGATTATTCTCACAAAAATATCAGACGTTTTTCGGAATTGATAGACATTTACACGATACCTTGTTTATGTTCGTGAGAATACTGCTATTGTTATTCTATACAGATACATCGTTAGGCTTGTTTAATTTCAAGGAGGAAGAATCATTGAATGCCCCTACTGTTTGTGAAGCGTGGAAATTAGATTAGAGTGCAAAGATACAACGTGAAGAGCGATGTCTAAGCAAATCAATTATCAGGTGAAATGGATTCCTCATCCTCTTCGTTCTGTGTTAGAGAAGCTTAATCCTCCAGAGGAGATACGACAGAAACTGTCCCCCCTCCATGGTCTGTGTACATACAAACTACTGGATGATATCAGATTCGGGGCTCATAAACCTGTTACCTGTTCTATAGGAGACTGGTTTGGACAGCTGAGGGAGACCACATCAGAATGGAGCTACAGACCCCAGGACCAGGATAAGCTACAATGTGAGACGCTAGAGAGGGAGGGGATGCTGTCTCATCAGTGGAAGAACATGGGAGAGGAGCTGCTGGCTTTAGACAGAGCTATAAGAGTTCCCAGAGATGCTCCAGAGATGCAGAGGATTCTGAGAGCTGCTATGGCAATTCCCGAATACTTTGTTATGAAACGTCGGGCTACAAATAACTTCTGCGGGGATATAAAGATAAAATGCATAGGAAGTTTCCAGAGTGATGCCAAAATTATTGATGCCGATGAATTTGATTTCTTGGGGCATTGCTCAAGTACCGATGATTACAAGCTTGCAATGAAGTTCGATTGGATGAACGTATTTGAAGATTACCAGAAAACATTAGTTACATACAAAGATGAACTTGAGTCAGCCATGTTACCGAGAGAGCCGTGTATAACCGGTGTATATACACATGGTCCAGCAATTTGTATTCAACTTGGATGGACATGCGACCTCAATCACAGACATAAACTGGACGTGGACTTTTCCATGCATGACATAATTGATGATAGCGACCTAGAATACGAAATGAAACCGATTGACCATCTGCTAGATGAAAAACAAAATGACCTCTTGAAATATAAAGTTATGACAACTGCTTTATGTGATCCTCACATTTTAAAAGCCATGGGGCGAACATCCAGCAACATCCTTGCAGCTTATAGATTACTGAAATATTTTAATTCTGCACTGTTACCTGGTGCTATAAACTTCTGCTTTGCCGCAATCAGCCCAAACATATCCGGTTTAGTGAGTTCACATGACCTGAAACAGCTGCTGTATAAACATGTATATGAGAATCCAGACCCACGTGACTGGAGCACAGATAAACTACACATCCGGGTAGCTGACATGTTACAACAACTCTGTGACAACAAGTTCCGTGTGAAGCCTTTTCTACAAGTTGACACTGGTTCAAATATTCCTGGTGACCAGATGTCGAGATTTATTGTTTGCCTTAAAGCAGTAAAGATGGACACTGGAATGGATTTGTTATATAAAACAATTCAGGATTTGCTGTGTGTTCTTCGCGGTCCTTCTGGTGTAACACATAATAAGGACCATGCACTAATTAGGAGCCACTTCCTGACATTTGATGGGAGTTTCTGGCATCTCTTCAACAAAGACCCACAGAAAGTAAAACCGCTCTTTCCCCTTTGCACAAATAACCCTGTTTACTCTCTGAAGAGACCTGGCATGCTTCTGTCCACACATCCTCTAGCTGAGTGGTGTCTGTCCAGAGTTTATCAGATTTATCTGGATAACCCGGGCAAACATTGGTGCTGTGGAAGTGACGCGAACTTTGAGGAGAATCTCTGCACTTTTCTGAAAGACAAACTCAGGAAAACTTTGATTGTAAATTCAGAAGGGAGTCTGTTTTCTCGGGAACCCTATTTCCTGAACCATCTGATTAACTGCGTTCAACCTCTGACTGAATTTGAATTGTTCAATACTGTGAAGGGAAAATATCCTCATGTCATTCAAAATGTTTTCTCTGAGATCAAAGAAATTTTGCCAAGACTCACTGAGAGAGAACGAGTTTTAGTGTCAAGTTGGTGCACAGATACTAAATATTCCCCATTTCTGTACTACAATGACGATTCTCTGAGTTTTGATGTCAAGAGAATAATAGAATGTGTCGATTATATCTTGGTCAGTTCAGCACGATCCAATGGGAGATTTACTGAACAGTTTCCTGAATCTCCGTCATTAATGTTTAATCATACTCTAGCATTGTGTGATTTTAGAATAACTCAAGGACATTCTAAAGATGGTGACTTTCTAAAAGGATTGAGAGCTAGGATAAACGCTTCTCCCAAAATAGCAGATAATACCTACAGTGTGAATTACATCGATAGACATGGTAAAAGTCTCATTATATGTCTTTTACATCTGAGTAGCCGAAAAAGTGGTCACTTTTATCACGTCGAGAATATCAATCCAGCTGGTATAATAATTGCCCATAGAAACAACATACTTCATAGGGAGATAGAGAATATCAACCAATTAATACAACATACGTATAAAACACTCATAGAGGAAGTACCAGTCAAACCGACACACAAAACTATAGCTTCTATGTTACCAGGGAGAATAACAGAATTGCAGAAGGACTGGTACAACTGTTCTCTATTAGAAGTGGTTGTGTCAGCATTTATATTTAAGAGACAGATTCATCTGTATAACACAGATGGAGGAGAGTTAACACTGGCTCACCGCATTCCTACTTCTCTGTATGGTGATAAATCTCCATTTACCTTACAGTATCTAAAACATAGAGAGCCGAGACATGGACAGTTTAACATCATTCACATCAACTCAAGTCATCAATCTGCGGTGACCGAAAATGAGGATAACAAGTGCTCATTCTGGGAAGTTTGGGATGATTGCGATGAAACTTTTCTATCCTTGTTACATTTTGATACATGTCGAGAATCTTAAAAGTGACATACACTCAAATAACAAACATGTTAATGTTGGTTATAGTGAATATTCTTATTAGAAACTTTTGAATGATTGTGTTATAGGTTTTTGAAATTTTATCATATTTAGAAAGTTGTTGATAATTTCAATTATGACATCTTAAACATTTGTTTCGTTTTCAATTAATTCAATGTTAACGGTATTTGCTTTCCTATGATTCCCTTAAAGACATATGTAGGTAAATATGTAACTATGAGTTGATGAGGAATACAAAATAAAGATGTACTAAACTAACAACTGACTATCCGTTTCCATCCGATTTTAATCATATATGGCAAGTATGATTATTGAATAAGGTAACAGAAGATATCTACTATACGTTTATTGGTTCACCCCTGTATGTAAATGCAGGTAGAATGACGTCCAGCCTATGACCAGATATCTAGTTAGGGGCACATTCTGTTTGTTTACAAACATGATGAAAGATTTTCATGTTTTTTTTGGAAATGATTGTACTATTTTCTCAGGGTTTTGTCAATGCTCTTATCGGGAGGGAACAATAGGGATTCTGTCATTCAACCCA
>JAXGGS010415824.1:0-12207 GCA_035585475.1 Armandia brevis
CGTTTCAAGGAAGACTTGTTGAAGCCCGGAGGAAGCTCTATCTCGTCATCACTGAAAACGGGGGACCGCCTTCTCTTAACACCCCTGATTTCTTCGTCTGAGTCGCCAAGACTTTCCCGTTTCAAGTCGGAAGTTGTAGATTCGGTTTTGACACAATGATCCTTAACAGTGCCCGGCTCGGATGTAGCTGCTACCTCACATTTAACATCGGACTGCTGTATGGCTTGGACACTCGGCGCCTGCTGTGACACTTGAACATTCTGATCGTGTGGTTGAGTTTGAGTATTAGAAATTTGTGCTTGGTCCTGGTTGTTCGGTATAAACGGTATTGTCGTGTCAGGCGGCATGGTCTGCTGTAACGAGCCGGACTGAGGTAGCGGGTAGACAGGTGCCTGTGTTTGTGATGGTGGTAGATGGTTCTGTTGCTGATCACTTTGTCGAGACACAGCAGCTGAAAGTTCCGAGCTCATAGGTAGATTCGGAGGTACAACGGTTGCAGCACTCGTTTGCACTGTATCAATGTTACCAGCCATGACCTGTGACCCATGAAGTACAGTGGATGTGACGGCTGTACTGTCTGAAGCTGTTGTGGATACTTGCTGATTTTGAAAATCGCGAGCCCATTCGCCGATTAAGTCATATATATCGTCCGTCGGTTTCTGAGCTGCGACCGCCGGAGGCGCATGTACCGGAGACGGCTGAGGCAGCTGGGCTGGTGACTGTAGCTGAGCTACTTGGAGCGGCGCAGGCTGCATGAAGTGAGCTGATGGAGCAGTTGGGTTATACGTGGCCGAGGAATGGGGGATGATCCCTGGTGCCGAAACCATGACTTGTGATTGCAAGTTTCCCAGCATATTTGCAGGTAATACATTCGACCGAGATGACATTTGATTTTGATCCATAGGTTTGCCAGCTGGAACAAGAGGAGGCGGCGCTGGAAGATTTTGTCTCGGTGTAGGAAGAGCTGACACTAGCGCGGGGTATGACGCACCGTATGACGTCCCGAGAACGACATTCTGTGTTGGGTGAATCGCCTGCTGGGATGTAGGCTGAATATACGTGTTTGCTGGCGGTAGGTAAGACTGTGTATGTTGTGCAGACAGCCAAGCTGTTTGGCCGGACACACCAAGGGAGTGTGAGGATATACTGGCAGGCGGGGAAATAAGAGGGGTTGGTGTTGGTGTTCGAGCCAATGCCTGGGCAAAGCTTTGAATGACCGGGGCAACTGGAGGTGAGGGCTGATGCTGGAGATACCCGGGTTGGAAAGGGAGAACAGACGTGCTCATAGGACCATTTCGATTAGCTGCTAGTTGACTGAATATTGAGACAGGAGCACTTGACGCTGTGCTGATGTTCACTTGAGTAACTGGTGAAGTCGCTGTCATGACTGCTGATTGCTGCTGGTTATTTGATGTTCGAGGCAGGGTGGGTGCACTTTGTGGTACGACAGGCGACTGCGAGCTGGAACCTGGTCGCACAGGTGTAGATGTGGTCGTGCTAGTCATAGGACGCGGAACGATCACCCTTACATTGGAAGCTTTCACAAATTGTAAATCGTCGTCTTCGCCATCATCCGAATCGATGTTGATTACATGGGGAGCCTGAGGGCCGCCCCTGCCTTCTTTTTTAACCCGGGAACTTCCCCTACTCTGAGGAGCTTCAGCTGTTTTTGACGCAAAAACCTCGTGGCGATTTATACCTAACTCATCCAGCACGGGCTGGGCACGTTGTTTAGTGTCAGCATCATTGGTTATCCACGACTTTAAAACATCGATGAACATAATACGTTTCAGTCGGTGGCTTTCATCAGAAGTGTCACCACTGGCTATTGACATGCAGTCATTATAAGTTTTTCTTATTCTCTCCTCGACAGGTAGAGATTTATCGTGAGTCATGGAAGACGGGGCGGTTGGTTGGTCTTCTCTGTCGTCATCACAAATTTGGTCAAACTTTGGGTGGATCGCTATCACTGTGGCATTATGCTTCTTAGTTGCATGGTTAGCAACATTTTTCGGCGCTTCAAACAATCCTGCGCCGCGACCACATTTCTCACAAGTAAACCCGACACTGGCGTTGGTGGACGAGTACAGACGATCCGCCGATAGGTCCTTGAATGTAACAGTGATTTTTGATACAGTTATGTGTGCTGCAGGTTTGTCATACTCGGTTAAACTATTTAGGTCCGTGTTCATTAAAAGTGTCTCCATGTCTTTCATTTTGGCTTCAAGTTCCTGTTCAATAAGTCTTGTGTCAGGAGTTGTTTTGAGTTTTGTAAACAAGTCAATGAGTGTTTTTTGGTGATCACTGAATTCCTTATGTACTTTTATTTGAATTTGTCTTTGATTCTTCTTTCCAGACGCTAAATCTCCACGATTTGTTGGCCGAGGTTGGGACCCTGTACTCGAGGGTGCTACGGGAGTAGATGTAGCTTGCAGCATGGTTCGAGGTGCTACATGCCTAGGCTGCTGAGGCTGTTGATACGACGGCATTCGTAATATCCCATGTGGATTGGTAAGCTGGCTAAGGGACTGTAGATGATTACTCGTCGGTGGTTGGACTTGCGGAGTTCTGCTCATCTGCGCGTAGTTGTTATGCCCATTTCCAATCATTTGATTACGTTGTAGCATGTATTGGGCCGCAATTCTTCTTTGTACATCTGAGGGGTTGGTAGACGAAGCGGCCGATCCAAGGAAAGTATTCCCTGTGCCTGACATATTATTACCATGTTGGCCTGGATATGTCATTTGCCCCATGTTCATTGAATGATTCCCTTGAGCCAAACCTGGATGTTGTGTGGGAGGTTGATTCATAGTCATTTGGCCGTGCTGCATGGGAACACCAGGGCCTGAGATACCAGGTTGCGCTGCAAATTGCCCCGCGTTTGGCAAGTAAGTCCCCTGCATTCCTGGGTAGCCATTAGTCTGGTTTTGCTGGTACATCTGCCCGGGTACCATCCCTGCAGGCCATCCCGGATACCCGTTATTCATGGTCTGGAAAAGCAAATAATAAGACATCTCAATCTAAACTATCAAATAATAACTACTAAACATCAGATTAGTTTATGTAGCCGTACACGAGTGGAACCTTATTTGTTTTCCAAATTCTCTATAAGATGGAAAACCCACACTGTTGGTGAGTCCACAGTCGTGAGTTAAGAACATAATATAATAATGACATTGTTTCTAATAAAATGCATAGTCAATTGTTATTTCTTGAGACATTCTTGCTGTCACCAGCGATTTACAGTAATAAAACATACTTAATTGACAGATGCACAATTATTTACTGTGTGCTTTCAGGCTAAACTCATATAATTGTCTTATTTCTGTAGTTTGACAAGTCTCCCCAGCGACTATAACATAACCGGAATAAACAACATTTCAATAACATACTGTCAAGTTCACAAAACTCGAGTCATATTGAATTCAGCAGCTGGTTAAATGCGCAAGTGAAATCGAAATCCGATTCTTATAAATAAACCGCAGCTCCACAGAACACGTGCACTTCTCGTGTGATTCTATGACGCGATGGCGACGTTATTTGACATTTCCCCCCTTGTTCCACAAACAATGATATCACTAAATGGAAAATGTATATAGTGAGTGAGTATTGCCGTACAGGAACCATAAAAGAAAGATAAAACAATTCTTGTCCGATTTGATTTTGACTATATGTACGTTTTATGACTAAATTGATTTAGTCTGTTACTGAATTATGACATCATAGACGGAATACTTATAATTTATGAGTCCCTCTAATGCCCAAAGATATACACCTTTGTCAATAAATCAGCTTAAATGTTTAAGGAATCCCATGTTAATATTGGGCACTCACATTTGAAAATATGTGTACATATTGCCGGGATTAAGTGTGGATATTGACTTTTGAAAGAACACTTTTTGAAAGCGATTTGTGGCATAATTTCAAGAACAGAGATTACATAATGGAGCAGTAGACAAAGACTGGCTATCATTTTTCCAATCGAACCCCTTTTGCTTCATAAAAATAAATAAATTGCTTCTCAGCCATTTTTTGGCGGAGAGCGGAGTGCGGGCGTTAGGTCAAGTATTTTTTTCCCTGAGAAATGGGTGCGGCAGGTTTTTATTTTATTTAATTTTCGCAATGAAATTGGGGGTGCGTCAGGCTTTTTTAAGGGCCGGTACATGCCCTTTTTTTTTGAATGGTGCCATTTCCTGTACAAAATATTATACATAGGACATCTAAGGCCAATATATGTCGAGTTCACTCTTTCAGTGTGCCTGAAAATCACTCTTGGTATGCAGTTTCGAAACAATTACCCATCCCTAGAATTTTCCCCTTTTTATACTTTTTTCCTGAGAAGGGGGGTGCGACAGGTACACTAATTTTTATAATCATTTTCAAATGGCAATAGAAAGGGGGGATGCAGGGCTCTCAGACCTATGACGGTGGGCCTGAGAAGCAATTTATTTAATTTGTGCAGCCTTTCTGAAGACCTTGGGGTAATTTTAGAAAACTGACTATCCACCAGAATTAAGCTAGTTGATTACTTACGACATATGAAGGAAAACATTTATGTTATACACAGGATAATATGTATCACTGTCCACTCTGTAAAGGACCAAAGAAATTATCCAGTTAGGAATACAATGAATTCACAACCTCTTAATGTAATGCACAAGAATGGACATTTATTCTCGAAATCGGCGCACTTATTCAATTTTAATCTTTTTAAGTAGATGGAAACTTTTGAACCATGACATTTCATCTTGCTTACAACCAAAGTACTCAGGGGCATTGCAAATCAATTATGCCATTGAAATTGATCAAATCATATACTCAAAATAGCCATTTATAACATTGAAACCTATCTTTGTACATGTACAATATAATTTGAAAATCAATAGCTTACACTCTCATAAAACATAGGGATTTGAAGATGTTGGACAGATTATCAGCTAGTCAAATTTTTGATTCAAATGTATGTTGCAAGATTGACCATAATGTGGTACCAAAATGATACTGTCCAGTTGTGTCAACATCACATTTTGCTGAAAATGATAGCCAAGTCGGACGTGTATTAAAATGTCCAATGGCAGAAGAAGGTATGAACACCAAATAAGGCAAGGCCTATCTGATGTGGTGTTTCCCCCTTCAGCCATTCGGCCATTCATACATAGTGAAGAGGACTCAGCATTCAGAAGAATGTAGTAACCACGTTATGATGAATATAGATGGCAAGAGATGTTCAATTGGTTTTGTCAGCATGAGCCTATCAGTTGCAACAAAAAGGATACATTAGATTATTAAGACCTAGATGTTATTATCTATTCTTAACATAATTCCTTCTACAAAACAATTCCCAATTAGAAAAAAAAAGAAACTTGGCCAGGCATTTAGGTATTATATAAGGTATGTATGTACTGGTTTTATTTGGCGAATTAAGAGAAAATTGTCAAATATAGAGAGCAGTCCTGCAATATTTCCAAAGACAGTGTGGATCAATCTAGGCCTAAGTGCAGGTTCATCCTAGGTAGCAGTGTGAGCAGCTAAATATCTGTACAGAATGCAATTTTGATTTCAGCCTAAACAAGGACACCACTAAAGTGATCTAGGGTAACGTCAAATGGCGGTAGACTCAATCCTGTGCTCATGTTTATAACAGGCAGTGATCCAAATTAAGCTCTAGCATGTGTTTTTAGTAAATGTCACAATGATAAAATCAATATATTTGAAATAAGTAGACTATTGGAAATTACTATCCTACTACATACTTCCTCCATGATTCTTCACAATTATCTGGTTTTTAGATTAAAATGTATCAATTGTCCCCCCAATAGTAACCTTATTCTAAAGGACCTTTAGAGTGGAGGATCCCTTGGGTCTGAAGACGATAAATTGTTAGTTGAACCAAAATGTAAGACATCGACAGGAGGCCCTAAGCCTCTCTGGAATAAACTTCGAATTGCATCCAAGTGGCTAAAAGCTTTACAGCTACAAGGAGGCCTTGTAAACCTTGTTATTGATCAATACCTAATTTATTTTACCACTGACTTTAATCTAATGTTGAATTTAAATAGTATACAGTTTATTTATTATTTAACCCATGAAAAGGGCTTTTGAGCTCTGTAAATATGCTTTAAAGAATTAGATAACATCATTATTTGCACCTAGAAATTGTCCAATCATAGGATAAATTTTCACTAATGTAGCATTTCCAGGCTACTTTACTTCAACTTATAGATGCAAGCTGATTTGTGGGTAATCAGTATAATGATGCATTCATATAATTCTTTGCAATATCATATACATGTTCTTTGAATATTTTAATGAGGGACCAAGCGACCTTTCACCAACAAATCTACAAAAAAACATTTGAGGAAATAGGGAAAATGTGGGAATCAAAATACTACAGTATGCTACTATACTTGGACAAAGCATATTTCATATCTAAGACAACTTTTTAACCAAGTATTAAATGGATGGAGTGGTTTTACAGTTATGAACTAGGGACAAGAGCAACATTAATCAAATTTCTCTGATTAAGGAGTCAGCTTTATTGCATTTAAGCCTTCAAATTATAAACACTGGCATGACATTGCCATAGCAAGCCTTAAAGGCTGCCAACCATGACCGAGTGATTCACTGTGGTTGTTTGCTCAGATTCGAGGTTTACATCAAATTTAACATAGTTTTCAACTTTTAAAACAACGTACATGTATCTGCAATTTTCGAAGAATTTCAATTTACAATACAATTGTGGCATGTGTAAGACAACTAGCTTTTGGTACAAGCTTTGGGGAATACTAATTAACCTACTTATCTTTAAGTGCAATATAATTTCTTTATCTCATAGTTGAAGGCACAAATTATTGGTACATAGGATTGTCACAGGGCATGAACTGTGGGTTTGACATAGCGGAAACTTAGCAGAATTCGAAATATGCAAAAAATTTTCACAATAAAATCTACTCTGAATTCCCGGGAACTGGCTCAAAATTTTAGATGACCGAATAGTCAAGATTTTCAACTTCTACATATTGAACCAATGGTAGATGAGGGGAATGGTGTTGAACACCCAATGCATCTCCATATAGCAATCCATAGTCTGTGATAATTTTTAATTAGGATTAAACCACAGGGTTGGATCTCAGCCAGGGTGCCACATGTTGTGCTGTTGTACTAAATATGTGAGTATGAGTATGAATAGCGAAATGTAAAACAAATGGTTCTAATCACATCTTATGTGGTTAGAAACCCCTCGCCAAGGGATCAAGGTCCACATGTTTCGAAGACTACACACCGTACATACAGTTGAACACCACACCCATCATCTACCATTGTTTGAACTTATACTGTACAAGATCAATTAGAATAAGCTGGTTGATGGGTTGAAAGGTAACTAACTGGTTGAGACACACTGAGGTGCACTGGTATGACCTATCTAATCAACCCTGGTGAGGAGCCTGGGCAAACTGGTCATATTCATTATATCCAATAGCTGGTACCCAAATATATAACAGGGAGAAATATATAACAGCAAAGTCACTAGTATAATTGTATACTTGAAAACCGGATAGTCTACACATGCTTATTTGTCTTCAGGCCAAACATAGAGTAAATCAACACAGGAATAGAATACCTGGTACTCATGCTACCTAAGTACATGTACAAATGCATAGCATGCTTGGCCCGAGGTCATCTGGTTTTAATCTCAATGAGAATAAAAAAAGAGCTTACCTCTTGGCAAGACAGGTCATGATCAATCAATTATTCAGAGAATGTGGCTCATATGCATATGACTAGAGCTTGCAGCTGATGTGGTCTTACCACAAATGCACAACCGCTGGTGCAATAATGCACAGCTTGGGTTATTTGATAGCGAGCAATATAATGCTATTGTTAACATTGGCACCGTGCCAATATATTCGCAACCAGTGAGGCAAATATTCACCGTCGTCCTAGCAACAGCACGTGATGCGTCCGGAAACTTAACACCCGCATACAAAGGGCCGCACAGATAAAACCATCCCCTGCGGAGTGCTGCAGTTATTGATTGCTGTTAGACCAATCGGCTGCCAGGCTTAATGTGCATAAACCGTCTGAAATAGTCAGCGGGCGCCGGCTGGTCGGTGCCCAGTACATGTGCACTCGCATAATTATGTCCTAAATATAGCTCTACCGGTCGGCGACCAATCAAATTTCTCGATGTGCAGGAATTTTTGGCGCGCGGCCTATCCTGCAATCGGCTGTGTCAATAATGAACAGGCCTAAGTACCATTATTATTAGCATATGAAAGAGCCAGGTCCAAAGCTTTCTATGCAGGCAACGATCTGTGGCAAACATGTTAGCGCATTGAAGCACATGAACAAAGACTGACATAGCGAGCAAACAACCAGACTATAACAAGGACAATGGGTGCATGAACAGTTTCAGAATTGCATACTTGGCATTTTATCGATTCTCACAAATATAATATTGCTAACCTAAACAAACTTTTCAAAATCAACAGGAACATAGACCGATCATATTACATCATACTCTCCGTGCGTTATAACTAAAAGGAATCTCTACGGGGATAATATAATGTATGAATATGTAATGAGCTACCATGGTGTGCACATCTTTTTTTTCACCCAAAAATCCCAACACAAGGAAAACTCCTCCCGTTATGCGGCGATATTAGATACACATTCAACTCGGCACTGACGGTTTCGGTAAATCTGTGGCTTCTAAAACACGCGAAAAAAAAATTCTATACTTACAAGAGTTTCAAGTTTCTTGAGGATCCTATGTAACTCCCCTTAAAAAAGGTAGACACTGGAATAAAAAGGGTAATATTTCAGAAACAAAAACGACACAAATGCAATAAACATTTTTTCGACAGCCTGATCTGATAGATTTATAGCCAGGTTGAATAGGCTATCCTGTTAGAATATCAGGGATATAATCGACATTTTTTGTTTTAACAGTGTGACCATGGCCCTCGATTTTTAAAATGTATACGTCCATGTGGTTCATGAGTAAATCGCACAATTTTATCAACATTCATGAAAAAGGCAAACAACATGAATTTGATTTGACATTCCCAAAACCCGTTTTAAAGTGCTTCCGAAATTCAGTGCGCTAATCTCCGATCTCACCTTAATATAGGATCTGTTTTCGACGGCAACTCGCAATATTAATAAGTTTAACCAATATATTGATGACATGTTCATATGTTCATCAATCTTGAACTCGAAAGGTGAAAACAGTAGATGTTCGATATAAAGCAGGTAGTGGGGACACATGGTTCTATCCAGTCACCTTATATCTGAATCAGATATATTCGAGTAGGCGACCCTTTACCCGTGTAATTGAGAACAATAGACAAACAGGACAATGCAGACCCGCGTTATATCGAACTGAGTTTTATTGTATATTTACTGTAATATCAATACGCTTATTATCAAGGGGCATTTTCTTACATCTGTTTATCAATTAAGTCTTGAGAGTTGATTTCGGCTAACGTTTTTGGTAATTTGAGTGTAAAAGACCTTTATTGGTCACAATGAAATGAAGCACCTTTCTTTTCCAAAATTAATCTGGTTGACCAGTTACTAGTAGATGTTAACGCAGCTGTGTTGAAGTTCGTGTTAAGACCGGTATGAGTTACAAGAATAATACTTTCTTGCAAAATATTATCTCATTAAGTCTGCAACTGCAGTCAGAGTGAATTTACTGAGGCCCCATCAAGCCTCCAGGCGGTTGCTTGTCCGTGCAATCTGATCCAAAAGTACACTCTTAGGCTAACTTTTATCACAATCTCTTAATCAAGGTCTGTTCTTGACAAGATTTCTTACAATGAGGGTACATTGTCATGAGAAAATTCTCTCCGACAGGGTATATCTTCTCATCATCAATGGTTAGACCTTTCGGAAACGGTTGCAATTGGGCACTACACTCAGTGGTTTACTGTGTAGATGTCTGATGGCATATTTATCCATACATAGTTTCACAAACTATTATAGCTTAACTGAAGTCCCCGGTTTCAGACAAATTTCTATTTAAAATTGTCTGTGTTGTTGTACATGTACGTAATTTGTTAGACCTCGGTTAATAAGTGGATGGAAAACTGCAAAGCTTGACAGTAGCTATTTGACAAGGGCTCGACAATTAATCACATCGGGTAAGAATTTTCGGACAGAATTTGAATTTTCATCAAGTTAAACATGGTCTAACTAGCGCTGAGAGAATATACATGTTATCCGACCGATGCGATCATTGCAATCTCGCATGATGCTCGCGCCATATATTCCGATCGTAAGTATATTGGGCTATTTCACAGTGGTAGATGATGAAGAGTTAACCGTTTATCGCTCATGAAAGATGGAGACTATGAATTTACCAACCATAGCCCATCTCAAAATACAAAATTACACGATCAGCATCATTAATGGATATCATGGCACATTCTCTTATTTCGATATGGTTTTAAAATACTTACTTGTAGAATAGATTTCCCTAAATTGACGAGAGAAATATCGTCTGGCCTTCAAAAGAGGTTTTCATATGTAAGATAGTAGTGTCATATCAAAGGAAACAGTAGTCTAAATGGCAAGTAGTGGGACCAGTAGTGGTACTCTTAAAATAACTCCTAAAGTAGTACGATACAGTACATGTTCGATATAACGCGGTGCGACCACCCCGATTTGGTTGTTCTATCGTTCTTTATAACGCAGGTCAGAAATCGCCCATATAAATACCTGATGGTCGACATTACGGGTATTGTGGGGCATTTTCCCGTTAACCGCATCGAACATATAATGTATTTTAATTTACAATATCGTACCAATAAGACACGGCAATCTGAACTCCATACAAGTTTTGTATTTCAATGAAGACAAGGATAATATTTAAAGACATTTATTATCGACGATGACATAAGATTTACATTTTATATGCAAAGGTATGTTCTCTGAAGAAAGGCTTGCCTGTAATCGTATACTATACTTTAATTTATCAGTTTCGTAGCCGTTTGAAAGTATTCGCACATATCAAAACATACAATCATTTTTCTCTAACGATCATGCAATTCATCTACAAATGGCGGATACCACTTTTTGGAATCACGCATTACATTGCGTTGCCCCTTCGGTCAATGCGTTTTTAATTATACATTAATATGCGATGTAGATGTTACATTACACGAAAATTTTAAAACAAAACCTACAAATATACTTAAACAAGAAAGCTAAATATCAATATCATATTTCGTGGTCATAAATATTAATACGTATGTACTTAAATAGTCGTATTCAGTACAGAACACTGTTTGTAAATAATCCACAACGACTTGCCATTGCTGCGTTATCTTTGTAATAAATACGAAAAGCAACAGATGAGGTTACAGATCCAGCTTTTGGCTTAATTTTAACCTGCTATTGTCTGGGCAAAAAATGTAATATGTTGTGCTTGCTTGACTGCCTTGGAAAATCCTCAAGCATTGTGGATGATTGTCACTGATACAATAAGTATTATTGAATTTAGTGTTTGAATAGAGATAATGGCAAGATTAATGCATTTCACAGTTGCGTACCCACATTATCGATCTCACACATTGCCAAGCAATCATAATTTGAATATAAAATATCCCACATAAAACCTGAACTATTCTCTTGAAAAAAATGTTTGCGTACCATGTGCTTTATATCCATCATCTTGTTTGGTAATATTGCATGTACAGTACATCAAAGAATACGGCATGAGGTTAAAGGTCATCATATGCGTCTTATGGTACTAATTCTTGTCATTGGTTATCAGAATGATTGACTAGTTATCATTTCTTCACTAGCACCATGCCTTAATCAATATATTGAAATACAGGTAGTATAAGCCTCTTTAATGGACGCAGGTCTAAAATGATTTTTTAAACAAACGCATATCACTCAACCATCTGAAGAGTCCTCTAAATTGACATGGGGTATTTGTGAGATTCAATATGTAACAGCTAGCAATGCTTGAAATACTAAAGCAAGAATAAACTTATTTTTCTAACAAGTAATATCAACACCACAACAGAATACTGATGTTGCAGTCGCCTCCTTGCGGTCACATTTCTAATCCGTTTAAATTTATAACCTTAATATGGAACTGTGGATGTATCGGTCCGGACAAAAAGCATCAATATGTTGAATGATTTACAAATATTTCGTGGTTACACATATATACATACACATCCACACATT
>JAXGGS010415935.1:0-12207 GCA_035585475.1 Armandia brevis
GAGATCACCAGGGGGCCGGGTACATGACTGGAATGAGGCACAGGGTTGTGTTGAGATCGCGGCGAGCCGGATGATTCCCCTGTGGCTTGGGAGATGATGGATAGATGTTAACAGAATAGGTGGCCATCATTCCCTCATCACATAATCCAGGTATATGTCTGCCATGTTTGTATACAAATACAACACACTGATAGACAGTATAATGTGGTCAGCAACCTCGGCGAGTAAGCCAGGTAGAAATGTCGCATTTACTCCCTCAGGTGGCTGCAGACATTTAAGAGGGGGAGTCTAAAAAGGTTAAAAGTTGAAAACATCTCACAAGGCGTGGATGTAGGACCACTGGATATCCTAAGGGATGCGCTCCTATTTTAGGACCCATGTCATAGCTGCACTTACATCGACGTGAGACCTTCGTGCACCTAGGTCGAGCATGATGTTGACAGGACCTTGATAATTTAAATAGATGGGGTCCTTGACCCATCAAAATAGTCACTTAGAATATTTCATTTCAATGTTACATAATATGACTATGCAGGACTTATGAAGTTACCATGGACAGAGTAAGCTAACATTCAATGATGAATCTGGATAGTGTTCGTATATTGTTTATTGAGAATATTTAGATAAAAATTAAGGTTTAAGAACTGATGTCCGAATTAGTCCCACAATGTGCTGAATAAATCATCTCAGGACATTCTGCTTTCAGATTCATCCTTGTGATTACAAATGATAATAATAAGAGAAATATCGTACATGTGTCCTCTCTCTATCATTTAATATGATATATATACATATATATTTATATTCGTCCCAAAGTTCGTTTAATCAAATAATAGATCCAACTTCGCTGATAACAAAACATCATCCTTCTGTTTAATCACGTTTTATATTCATACTGGAGCAATAACAAATACGTGTATTTCCAAGTATAGTTGTATGCAATTTCAGTGTTAAATATGCCAAATATGTTCATTTGTAAGCCATTGACAGATATATCATCCCCCATAATGATAATAGGCTCTTGATGTCTCCCCTATTTTGCACGCAGTAGCAGTTTCTTAAGCCCCTTGTTCATAACTTCCCTACCGCCTCAGACTACTCAGTCTGACACAGACAGACTGTAAACAAACAAGTATTTGCTCCGGGGCTCAGCTACTCAGCAGGTCGGTGTGTTACCTGCGTGCTGATTTAACTGAGCTACCGAGGTCTATATACACGTGTACTTTCCTCAGTGACATCTGGAGATAATGTTCCTCCGGAAAATATGTGGTTATTCAATAGAGCACACCCAGATTCTGCACCCTGGTGGCAATGCGTAAGATTACTGATAACCATGACCTACTTAGTTAGTGTGTCTCGCGTGTGTTTTCGAAGGAACCTAACCTTCCTAAACAAGCAAAGCTGTGAATTAGAGGTCCACGACATTGTTGCGGCCAACCTTATCCCTAAGCTCCCCTTATCAAAACTAAGGCAACTGAACTGTGTACTTACTGGCAAGTTTTGTTGATTCTGACATTCTGACATCTACAGGTAGCGAGTAGTTGTGCATGGCGGGTTTGGCGAGTTCCAAGGGCAGCGAGCACCGATCCACGGGTATATCCCAAACATCGTCCGGGCACTTGCCCGGCACGGGCAGAAACAGTCGACAGTCACCAGCACTGTAACATAGGAGAGGGAGGCGTACAGTGTCAGCAGCCCACCGAGGGGGTGACCAGGGTATCCAGCCCGAGAGTGTGGTTTATCATGGTGCACATCCGTCGGGAGTTCGGTTACTTTGTTGTTTTCCTTAGTCCGTCGTATACACGAGTATCAAGTGATTAACTTTTATGTGTCACGACCAAATATCATTACAGGCAGAAGTGTCTAGGAAAATACTAGAAGACGGCTCCACAGTGTTTCATTGGTAAATAAATATAATACAGATGCATGATACGCGAATTTTAATTCACACTATGAGCCCACCTCAGAACAACGGCTACTCACTCGGTTCTCAACAGTACTTTAAAGAGTAACTTGCTGCCCTAATTAAGTTGACCCACGAAACTTGGAATATGCATAGGTGCTCTTTGCAAACTTTTTGGACATGAACTTTACTAGAATCACTGAGCAGAGGTTGCCGCGGTGTAGGTTTGCTGAATAATAACTAACCGACTTGGGGAGTCTAATGTCTAGGGCCAGGCACGTTTGGTTTTAGGAACAGCGCATCACTGTAGAGCACCGGTGTGGCACAGGACACAGTCTGCAGGGAAGTGATGCTCGGCCTAGAAATGTGGGTCTGATGGGAGAGGTGCCGGGAAGCGCAAATACATTCAGCAGTCGTACCTTAGATACTCAGACAGCTGGGGAAGTCAGAGGGGCGAGTATGTGGTAGGGAGAGTGTGTTTACGTGGTTGCTTCGGACTAGGGCAGATAGTATCGGGTTTTGTCAGACACTGCTTACCAAGTAAACAGATCAAGCATATTTTAAGTATAACGCTTTGTAAACACATTTAGTTCGATCGTGAAACCAAACAGCATGTGCTTAACATGTTCTGGGGCAACTCAGAAGCGATTCCGGTTAAAAATCACACATCGCGGCTTTGAACTTTACTCCTGTTTATATTCAAAACATTCTTTTTTTAAACGTAAATATGAGGCTTTGTGGCAAAATTATGACCCAAGAAGAAAACCACAATTTCATTGTTTGCATGTAAAACATGTTGTTGATATTAATATATGCCGTTTTATCAATCACCAACCCGTGGTCGACATACGCTTAGTCTAAGTCAGGGGACCTTAACATCATGTCGGTAATCAACGCATGGTAATTTATAGATAGATGAATCCATGATATATGACGTCTGTAGAAATGATGGATATTCTGTGATAAAATGTCCCGGCGAGAAATTCAAACATATACCAGGTTGTATTGCCGTTCTGTACCCGAGTTAAGCGATTGATATTCTGGCAATATTAGCCACACCAGCTATTTCAATTGATCTATATCCAATGTGTCGATATTGCATTAATCTGTCCACAGTGACACACATAAACAAAGGGAACTTGGTTTAGACACTTTTAGCATTGCCTTGTTGAGACCCCTGGTCTGTATTGACTGACTACAGTACGAAGTTTCTGTTTAACCTAAGATTGGTACCCCGACTGAGGACACACCAATTGACTCCCTGCTAGCCGGACTCACGCCCAGGGTGTGTGGGAGTTTGCCGGGCGGCCCCCTCTCCAGCTGGGACGCTATGTCAGCCCATGGACGGCCACGTGCACGCCGCAAACCACCTGGAGCTGTCAGCAGCCTCCGCCGGCATTATGTGAGGATGGGGAGGCATTTAGGCACCGAACGACCGGACAGGGTCAAAGCGTGCAGTCTCAAGGAACGAGCAGCGGGGAGATGTGATGTAGAAGTGTTGGACCCGGAGCTGATTTAACCCAAGCTGATCGGTAAATAGAAGCCTAGGGCTAAGTAGAAAACTATCATCATCAAACTAAAGTCAGTCGAGAGGGCATAACTGCGTTTCAATATTTCACCCAACCATCCGTGCTGTCCATGCATGTTCTTGCTGAAATTCCGCCATACATGTTTGAGGTAAAACTGACTCTCCGCTATTTACTTACCGACGTACTTATATATATATGTTACGGTTACATGGGTGCCTACCTACGTAAAATATGCCGCTAGCAAGACAATATTAGTTTCTACCATATAGCGTATAACAGTACCAACCTTACAAATGTCCAGTGCACGACTGTCGACACTTTAAGCCGCAGTTTTAAACAATCTAGATAAGTGGCGATATCCCCTTATATTTTCAGTAGAGAGATCTCTATACCCTCGAAAAAACATGACATATCTATTATCGAAATAATTCCCTACATACTTTATCTAGTTGGGTTTGCTATTGTTGGAAGATATACCGTGTCTAATCGAAGGTTTACTGCTCTAGAGGAGTAAATGTACGCGGAGAAAATGTGAGCCCGGTGATGTTGGGTTTCCTTGGTGTGCCAAAATAACACGCGTTTCGTCTTTCCGTCAATAAACTAAACGTTGTTGTAGTTAAGCACAAACCTGAGCCATGTGTGAGGAGAAGCTGACTTGTTTTGCTAGCCCAGGTAATATGAAAACTCGAGTCTCAGCTTATGAGAAACAGGCCGAACTTAAAGGTTATAAAAATCATAGACGGACACCCGCTGAAATTACTTGTTGTTGAAATGATTTCGCGGCGCAGAAAAGAGAAAATCCATCCCCTGTGCAGTCTTGGCTCATGTAGCTTCACGTGCGAATGGTATAATATCGTATTGGCTATGAATTTTAATTGTTTAGAACATGTTCTTATCTTCTAACTGCTAATACAAGGTATAGTTTGACCCTCCCCAAAGCATGTTTCCACTATTGCAGTGTTTCTCTGGCCTTGAAACCTGATTGAGAAAACAAAGGCTTTACGTACCATTGTTGTCCTCTTGCGTGCGTCTGTAACCCGACAATTATCAAGAGACAAACCCCTCCCGGCAATTTCAGAATTTAGAAATTATGATGTATTCATAGTTTCATGAATAATAGATTCCCAGGCGTGTGACTAATTCAATGCAATTAATTTACGTTAACTTACCGTAGACTCATCAAACTTGAAATGTAAATCCTGGGTGACAGAAAAACCCAGCGCCAACCGCATTCATTTTATCAATTCATGATTCATTAGTGATTGATGTTATATCGAGTGTAGTACTGTACGAGTTTAAGGAATTGTTATATATGGATGTCATGTCTAGAATAATCTTAAATTATTGATGTTCTGTGTTCACCTGCTCAAACTTCCGGTCTAAGCTGGTTGGCTGCTTATCTGCATCCTCGCACCGGAAGTTGGCTCATCATCCTATTCTGACAGGAAGTTCAAGTTTGATTATTATCGTTAATCATTCGTCAGGACTGGAAATAGGAAGCTTATGATTAGATGTCAATGTATTTGCTCTTATTCAAATTATTAACTCGCGATCGGGATCGAAACACTTCATAGATTCATTAGCCATTCCCACAGGTGTTTCCAGGCTACAGCGTAAACGACGGGAACTGCTGATGGTGAGTGAGTGACGTTGTTTGTCTCACGATAGTTTCATATTTGTCGAATGCTGGCTCGATATGGCAGACTATTATCCCGACGATTTCGTATTTACCTTGCGTGGCCTCGGCTCTTCTTCTTGAATGAAATGAGATTAGTGCGTCCTTGTATTCAAACATTGATTGACCTTCAAACTGGAAGCACGTATAATGCCTTGGTAATTACAGAGGCGGACCACAAAAAACAACAGGGAATTAGGCCAAGTACATTTCAACGCATCCGATGTAGAATTGTGTTTTATAGGGCAGCCAACATTCAGTCTTCAGCAACGATTTGTATCTTAATATATGAATATTATGTTCAATATTACAGATTGATATCTCAATTTATGTTTACACTCCAATATGACTCATGTGTATATAACCTTTCGTTATGACACAGTCAAACCAGCGGTCATATTTTGCACATTTGACCAACCTAACTCGTGTATACTTTATCTTATCTTTGTTGCGGCAGTTCCTAATCCCACCAGCTAATAAACATGCCTTACCTGAGTATTGTAATCACACGTGTTTACAGCCAGAGTTTCTACTTTTGTATCTCGGATTTCTGGTTCCAACATTACGTCAATAATCGATTCACCGTGAAAGTCGATGTGTCGGGTAGAGGTTAACCGGTGTGGAGGCGGGAATCAATTTGACGTCCGGAAGGAAGAACCTAATCGTCAGAATTGGACCAGAATACCAACGATAAATTAATTCTCCTAAAATGACGCCAACAACTGGCCCGATGTACTCTGCCGGAGACAGTTGTTGTCATTCTGATGCGACTCCATTGGCCGTCAATGCTGTGCTTAGTGACAGTTTCCCAATTAAATCAACTTGATATAAAGCCTTTGCCCTTTTGTCCATTCCTGTATCTAAAATACGTTCCGATGGCTCGCGTTGTCTAAGTATCCCCCCAGAATAAACTTTTCCACAGAACAGTGCCATAGTAAATGTCGTCTGTTTCGACTGACTTTGGTGGGAATAATCACCATTTTGTTTACGGCATTTGATACCGTCTTATTGAAAGATCTGATCTCTGTATCTCAAGATCTATAATCATGTTTCTATGCTCACACATACGTGTACCTACATACTAATATATACATACCTACCTCATCTAGTTCTCCATTATCTATGTGAAGGACCGCAAACTTAGACTGGTACTGTTTAACCTATTAGCATTAGAAACCCCAGACTAAGAGTGCGACGCTCTCTCCATGCGCATTAGAACCAGCGGGATGAATAATTTGATTGACGGTACATCCCAAGTACCTGACCTGTGTGGTGCAACGAGCATATCTGCAGATCGCTTTCCTCTGAGCATCTAGGCTGATTGAGCATATGTCTGGATTTTATTTGATACGAGCAGATTTGAGCAGATTGAGCACAGATTAACTACATGCGAGTGGAGGTCGAGCCCAGACACGTGTTAAGGATTTGAGATCTGGTAGCGAGGTTACTCACTGGATCTACATCTAAGATCACTTTACAGAAGCAGATCAGGACGTTAAACATAATTTGACAACACTGATAACCATCTGCGTTTCCTTAGGTAAAAATTGTTGGGGAACCGCCTTCAATAATCTACGATGTCAATCATGCAATAAACTCATTTGCAGGCTATTACCTTATTGTAATGTGACCCTATTTGATTGGCTAAATGGTCTAAAACCACTTTAACTCATGGAATATCTCGTTGCCCTTATTCACTGTAGATTAAAACACGTAGTCTTTTGTTTTCGATTAGTCAACATCCAACGAAGAGTTCAGAATCATCTTTGGGCAATATATATATCGTTCTGGTGATATAAAGAAAGGTTTTATTTTGAGAGTGCTTGCTCTGAACCATTTTCTTACGAACTATAACTCAGTAAAAAGTAGCAGTTGTTAAGAAAGAGAGTATAACTAGGCTACCTGATTATGTTCTTGGCTCCGATTTTGGGAAACTTAACATATTGTCAGATGAATGAGACAGGACATCAAATTAGCAACTTACATTTGGTTACTTCAAGCGGCATGATTAGAAACAGCCCTTTGGACAATACTGAACTTACGGCCATTCCGTATGGAACGTTGTTAGTTGAGCTATATAACACCTAAACCAGGTCAGTCAAGGCGCATTATGACATGAAATAAGGATACAAGAGAAGACATGTAGGAGAAATAGAACATCTGCCACGCGCCAATCAACATCCATCACTCAAGTTGATGCTAATTGCTGTAATCTCCTGTCAGAGGATAATGAGCTGCTGAGGCTGTCTCAGATGTCGTCTGCCATGAACAGCAGTGCGCATGTCATAAACGGACACCTCTGGTGTAAATCAGCGTGTCCTGGAATGAGCCTCGCTCTGATGGTCCAGAAAAGTGACGATACGGTTCGTAAAGTAAACCGAGCACCCATGGACAACAAAGGTATATCAATAAACAGGCAGACGAAATTATAAATGATCATCTAGGTGCATACACATTTAGGAGTTCTATGCAAGGGGATAATGATCAAGGACCTTTAATTTCTAAAAGAAAATTGATCTAACTCTCAACAAGGACACTACATTTGCCAGAAATTTTACCCCATGGATCACAAATTCTATTCTAACGTTCTGAGCATACAAATTTCTGATATTACACCCTTATACAGTGAACATCATTATTAATATGTAGTGATTTCTAATCCATACCACCAAAGAACAATTCCCCTCCTGTATGAGATTCGACTCAAACTAACCAATGACGATGCGTGATATATATGTTTATATGAAATGTCATAAGAGGGGGCGAACGCGTCAAGTCATTTGGTAATAAAATGTACTGCTTCATGCTAGCTTTGATAAATCAAGGTTCAGCAATCATTCATTACAGTTCTCTTCGGCAATTATCGAGCGTCGACCCATCAGTTTTCGTTTCTGTAACCACGACCACGCATTCACAATTACAATGCCAGATCAAACCATAATTCAATTGAGACGCCCACTTTTGTGACATAACAGTTGGTCAGGGCTCCTCTCCCTTGTGTTAGAGAAACATTTCCCTTGTGTTAGAGCGACCAGCCCCTTGTGTTGCCACGAAACCCACTGGTCGGCGTCTTGGATCAGTTCTGTCCATCTCCGGTAGGGTACGTGACATAAGAAAGGTTCAATTATCCTGCTATAGACATCAGGATGGGATTATGTGGCATGAGTAAGAGATTTCCTGACTTCAATCATGCGAATTTAGGATTAGCCGGATTAGCCGGATTAGTGAGGAGGAAGTGGATAATCCCTAGTTTTACCAGGACTTAATTGGTCGTGTATTGCTGGATACAATTAGAGGGACATTCAGCGATAGTTCTCCCTGTAAATCAGGGAGTAATCGAGCATATACACTGATATCAAACATGTTTCGAACCTATGCTACAGTAATTCTTTGAAACTCTAGTTTTATATACTGTAGATATCCTCTTTAATGCGCCCCTCTATAAGGCGGTATTCGCTATAACGCGGGTCTAGCGTGTCCCCCGATTCGTGTTTATGTCGTTCTCTATAACGCGGGCCTATATAGAATTCATGGTATCCTCCATCAGGCGGTTGTTTAGGCTTGTCTCCCGCTGACCGCCTTATAGAGGATATCTACAGTAGTTAGAAAGAAAACAAGCTTTGATATATTCTAGTTTCTCAGCATATAACGATATATAATTTGGTATTGGATATGTTTGAGAATCTGTTCGTGAAATACGAAATTGTGTCATGATTATCTACTTTTATACTCTTTTATACTTTTATACAAATATACTTCTGATTCCTTTATTCTGAATGAAACTTTCATTTGTCATTATTTTGAGCTAAATTTCTACAGTGTACACCACCACTGCACCAAAATATGTGAATATTAATCCAGATCTTGGAGTAAAAGTTCTGGATGACGTATCTTTCAGCTTGATCCCTAATTTATCTTAATTTTAGAGCAGAATTTGTTGCTTCTGTTAAGAGATTCGTGTGTCCAAAATCATAGAGGGAGCCCTGGTAAAATTTACAGGGCTCAGCAAGTAGTATTAGGCTTACTACTCATGTTAGTTATTCAATCACTCCCCAGGGGGCGATCAGATCATTTGGCATAATAGTGTGTACACTACTTTGTTGGTTGTGCCCTAGGGTACCTGGATGAGGTCAGGGGTGCCCTGGAGAAAAGGATGTGGTCTGGGGTAACTAGGTGGGGTCGGCCGTGCCTTGTGGAAATGGGCGTGGTCAGTTGTACCCAGGGGTAACTGGGTGAAGTCGGCGGTGCCCTGGGTAAATTGGTGTACTCTGTGCCTTGGGATAATGGTCGTGATCGGTTGTGCCCGAGGTTAATTGGGTGTGGGTGGTGGTGTATTGGGGTAATGGACGTGGTCGGTGGTGCCTTGGGGTAATGGACGTGGTCGGTGGTGCCTTGGGGTAATGGACGTGGTCGGTGGTGCCCTGGGGTAATGGACGTGGTCGGTGGTGCCTTGGGGTAATGGGTGTGGTCGGTGGTACCTTTGGGTGATGGGCTTGGTTTGCCTAAGGGTAACTAGGTGGGGTCGGTCATGCCTTCAGGTAATGGGCGTGGCCGGTGTTGTATTGGGGTAATGGGTGTGATCGGTGGTGTCTTGGGGTGATGGGTGTGGTCGGCGGTGTCTTGGGGTAATGGGCTTGGTTTGCCTAAGGGTAACTAGTCGGGGTCGGTCATGCCTTCAGGTAATGGGCGTGGTCGGTGTTGTATTGGGGTAATGGGCGTGGTCGGCGGTGTCTTGGGGTAATGGGTGTGGTCGGTGGTGTCCTGGGGTAATGGGCGTGGTCGGCGGTGACTTGGGGTAATGGGTGTGGTCGGCGGTGTCTTGGGGTAATGGGCGTGGTCGGTGGTGTCTTGGGGTAATGGGCGTGGTCGGCGGTGTCTTGGGGTAACGGGCGTGGTCGGTGATGTCTTGGGGTAATGGGTGTGGTCGTGTGAGTGTGTGTGGGTAGTTGACTAAAAAGGTATCGAGAGGGTTTAGCCACGGGTTAGGGTTAGGGTTAGGGCTAGGGTTAGGGTTAGGGTTAGGGTTAGGGTTAGGGTTAGGGATAGGGTTAGGGTTAGGGTTAGGGTTAGGGTTAGGGTTAGGGTTAGGGTTAGGGTTACGAATTAGGGTTACAAATTAGGGTTACGAATTAGGGTTACGAATTAGGGTTACGAGGGATTCACAAACATTTGTACTACCAACCGTGACCATATATCATAATTACAATTCTCAATTGCCATTAGCGCAGTTGATTATGAGAATCTGCAATTGTCAATTGAGTTTAGGCCGACGTTAAATATTCGGCACAATCCCGCGATCTCCCGTTATCTCGCCTATCCTGCCCCTCTCTCTTGTAATCCAATTTTACATACATCGGAACCATTGGAATGTGGGGAAAGTTGATAAAATTGTACAATTATTACCAAGCTTGATTTGACTGTGACCACATCCCTCCCTTCTGGAGAGATTATATTTTATTCAAATTTCATTTCAGAAGGAAGGAACAAAGTAGCATATTTAAATGGGGTGGAAATAATATATGATTTGTATATAAATCATCTGCTAATCGCTGACAGGTTCACTGCTTTTAAAAGTCTTGTCAGTGTTAAACCTATACGGCTGTGTGTATTGTCTACATTTAATCGGAGGTTGTGTACTGGAAATACGGGTATCAGGAGAACGTAATCTAAGTTTAGGCGCACGTGAGAGGTAGAGCGTAAGGCCGGGCTATGTAGCATGTGGCAGCTAGAGTGAAAGGTGGGAATATGGGGATTGGGATTGGCACACGTCAAAGCCATCAATTGTAATCTGTGACGGCAAGGTAATCAAAATATTATTTACACACAAGCGCTGTGATCAACATGTATCGCCTATCGCAACTTGCACACCTTTAGCCGCAATAAAGGTTAAACTCAAGCTTAAAACTATCCCGCCGTCTCCCGTCATACTGACAAATTAAATATCCCGCCCTCTATCGTTATACTTATATATTAAATATCCCGCCGTCTCCCTTTATACTGACAAATTATATAATCCACCCTCTCCCGTTATACTAATATATCAAATATCCCGCCGTCTCCCATTATATTAATATATCAAATATCCCGCCGTCTCCCATTATATTAATATATCAAATATCCCACCCTCTCCCGTTATACTAACATATCAAATATCCCGCCCTCTCCCATTAAACTGATATATCAAATATCCCGCCGTCTCCCATTATATTAATATATCAAATATCCCGCCCTCTCCCGTTATACTAACATATCAAATATCCCGCCCTCTCCCATTAAACTGATATATTACATATCCCGCCCTCTCCCATTAAACTTACATATCAAATATCCCGCCCTCTCCCATTAAACTGACATATTACATATCCCGCCCTCTCCTATTAAATTAACTGACATATTACATTTCCCGATTTTTCCCGTTATACCAATATATTACATTGTACGAGCGCGGGGCTATCAGGGTAAAAGTGATCGGGAGGGTTTAGTTGGAAGCGCGGGTTTAGCCAGGTAACAGGGATCCGGAAGGGGTAAGCTTGGAGCGTGGGGTTTATTAGGGTAATAAACAGGTATTTGTCGGACTAATTCCACTAAAATAATGCACTGAAAGTGCAATCAGTTGGCCCGATGCAATCTTTTACATGTGGTTGGGTCGGTGCAATAATCAATAGAAGCAGCTCATGCGGGTAACATGCAGCAATGGGTGTTAGTTAGGGCTGTACGGGTTAAATAGGCGTAGGGAATCTGATAGGACGACAGGGGTAAGATAGGACTAGGGTTGGCTAAGGTTATGGGTACAGGAAGAGCGACGAGGGTTAGCTAGAGTTTGTCCTATAGTATACATGTACACCGTTGGCCCACAGCTTTCACGGTTTTTCTCAAGTTGCTCGTCACCTCGTACCCAGGAAATTCATTTCACACAACTCTGTGAACTATTTGATCGTTCATGCCTAAGCCCCCTGCCATAGACCATGTTGATTGCACTTGCAGATAATGATCGTCGGCAGGTGATCGCCTAGATATTGTATGTTATATTTGTAATTCGTTAACCACTAATTACTAATAACTAACACTTAGAGCTATGAGCTTTAAGTCCAAGAGCGTAG
>JAXGGS010416046.1:0-12204 GCA_035585475.1 Armandia brevis
CGGGCCGGTCCTACCCCGCCCGTTTTTCCCGGGAGGAGGCCACTCCTCCTGACCGCCGGGCCGGTCCTACCCCGCCCGTTTTTCCCGGGAGGAGGCCACTCCTCCTGACCGCCGGGCCGGTCCTACCCCGCCCATGTTTCCCGGGAGGAGGCCACTTCTCCTGACATTACATGTATCATTTACAACTGTCTGGTTGCCGTCCTCTTGTATTATCCCGTACCCCGGCGGTCCAGTGGTTAGGACGGACACCAGACAAGACAGGTAACCCGGGATCGAACCCCAGGTAAAGCATTAATACTTGTAACTATTGTAATTATTGATTCTCCAGGTTTCTATGAGCGGGTAGCAGGGACCAAATAAAACAAATATTCTAGATATTATAAAACAAATCTTCGCCTCCTCAGATAACCGCTTCAATATAATTAATTTAACCTTTTGCCCAGCATTTTGTACGTGCCATTTTCAATCCTCAACCAACGTTGGGAGAACGTTGGGAGAACGTTGGGCGAACGTTGGGTGCGAACGTTGGTGCGAATGTTGGATCAGGGTTGGAAAAACCCGACATTTTGACTTTGGGAGAATGTTCACCACAAACGTTCTCCCAACCTGAGACCAACGTTCGTGGAACGTCCTCCCAACGTTCCCGTGTTACCTGGGATGCGCCCTTTCCCTTGTTGTGACCTTGATAAAGTGCACCTTTCCCTTGTATGACACGAATGACAAGCATGTGAAAAGGCTGAGTTGCGGGCTGCGGCAAATTCCGAATGGGGAGGACCGTTGTTGATGACAACAGTGGAATCGCGCTATCGAGCTTTCATTACGGACAGGTGGATAGTCAAATATTGTCTCGTGATCCTGAACATTAGTTTTGCGCAGAATTAGATCTAACAAATGTAAGGTTATATAGTTAATAGCAAAACAATTTTAATTGTCGAAGAACAAGAATATTGATACGCTCCAGGGTTGGATTAATAACATTAAGATAT
Source organism: Armandia brevis (assembly GCA_035585475.1). NCBI lineage: Eukaryota > Metazoa > Annelida > Polychaeta > Opheliidae > Armandia > Armandia brevis. Next base: position 987 of record JAXGGS010416046.1, read on the forward strand.
TGTATAAACTAATATCTAAAATAAATTGATCATGGATATGAAGTTTCCGTAGCGAGGTAGAAAAACCGAAAAGTTATTTGCATTGGCAACTCCAGTTATTAAAAATGATGATGTGTGGAACATTAATATTTATGTCCGTTATTGATGTCCAACAAATGATGATGATTAGCAAACGAATAAAATGCAACAAGTTTCCAACCTCAATGTTTGATCAATCATCATATTAGGTTGGTAAAGTGTCGAATAACCTATGTTTTGCAAATCTTGTAATGACTAATGCAATTAACTGATGATACGGGTTTGTTTGGTGCGACGTCTATCCTAATTATTAAAGCAATATACTCTAATTGAAGCTCATCGATTTGTAGATAGATGTCAAAGATAAAGCTCATTGATATTGTATAATGCTGGTATAAAGTGTGATAGAATAAGAAAAAATTACAATATGCATTCCCCAATATCCTTAAATCATCGAGTTTAATCAAACTTTGTTGCGTGAAATCATCCCAAATTGCGCTCAAAAACAGTCTTTACAGAGCCTTTAGTCGAATTGTTTGATGCGCATTTAGACACATTGTCATTTGTGATGTAATTACTTGCACAGTCGTTTGTAATAAATCGTGAAATGCAAACACAATCAACAAGGAAATCTTCTCACCCAACTGTATCTTGTAATAGATAGTGACCGTGCAAACAATATTCTCACCCAACTGTATCTCACCTATTTGATACACACCGACCCGCCCAGCTAGCTGTCGTCGTATCAGGATACGAAGCTGCGGAAGTAGAGGGTCAGTTGTGAATTGTCACCACTCGAGATACATTAAAATCAAATCAAATACAAATCTTACTCAGTGCTGTTTTGTTGGAGATACATCAACGTATGTGTTCCTTCAGTGATTGTGTCACCAGACGTCAGAAGGTAGAATGCCTAGTAGGATTAAAGTATATCTTCCTTCTTATATGGAAAATGTCGTGAGATAAAATTGCGGAAGCACCCTAATGCCGCGTTTATTCGTAAGTTTTGCTAACTACAGCTTAAGTCAGCATAAGAATGGAGTTGCCAATATTCATGAAGTCTCGTGTCATCAAAGGGAATTGATAAATTGTCCGACGCCTGCCCGAAAGAGATAACTGTCACGGTCCCAGTTTCCCGCGGCTGCCCGTCAATAAAAGTAACCGGTTAAACAGCAATCAGATCTAGGTATCAACCTCTCGTGAATTCAAAGTACAGGGCATGATTCACTCACCACACGCTTCATCCTGTTTCTCACACGTTCCAACGTTCGCCCTAGTCTTTCAATCCGGCCGTGATTCCTACAACGCGTAGCGGTTTCGGCTAAACAGCATAGTTATTTGACTTGGTTAATACATTAACATTTGTAAATATTCTCTCAGCGAATTCTCTCATTTAAACTATATTACAGGCAATTGTCTCCCTGACTATGCTCTCAGTTTACCTAACAGGTTCATTAATATTCTGCCATGACTCTGAACTGTGAAACGTGACCGAGAACACTTCCGGTACAGCCGGAAGTCTTGTATTTGTTGCGACATCAGAGCAGTGTCAATGAGGGCATAACATGCTAATAATATCCATGCGCAAGAGTGTTCCATTCGTCCCAATACTCTGAGAAACTTTGACGTACATGAGGAGAGGCAGATGATGCGGACTTTATGTCACAGTGTTTTTATACCGTTCAATGGACCTGCATCTGTCGGTTTGCTGACATTTGTCGACATTGTTATTTGCAACAATTCTGGGATATTTTTAGATCTTTGATCCATGTAATGATGATGTAATTCCGGTCTATTTCTGGTCGAAATGATCACGTTTCCTCCACAGCTCGAAAGCAACCCGAGTGGCGCAGATCTAGGACGGGCATAATTGCCATGTTTTCTAAAATGTGGCTTTCCTTAATAATGGACAGGTTGACTTGCCTCCTTCGGTGACACATCCGAGGAGAAAGGTGCCTGGCTTACTGAATCTCGCCTTCACTCAGCGTCCTTTAATACAACGCTGTTTGTATGGATTTATTATTGTCTATTACGGGCCACTTATCATTATAGCTCTTCCCTACCCATTATAACTGTTTAACACACAGATTTAGCAGGTAGGGATTGGGGGTTAAAGGCTGCTAAATCTATCATATTAGTTAGTCTGTAAACACACAGATTTGGCAGCTATGTCTGTGTTATTGACTGTTATGTATATTACATCAGTGCTGTTATCAACCCATATATTTGGCAACTATTTGCTGCTGGTTATTGCCTATCCGAGAGGGCTACCTGTTATATCTGCCACTACCTGTGGCTCTAGTCGTGATGACCCTAACTGCCATGAACATAGAAAGAAGAGAAATTAAGTGCCAAATTTATAAAGGTATATAGACATATTTTGGGTTATCTCCTTAATTAATTAAACGCGACAAAATTGTTTGTCACGTTGTAATTCAGCATCTTTGACTGTATTTGAAGTGCATGTTAGGTTAAGACTATATCATTGCCATTTGCTTGAAGTTAACTGCCACTTCTGTTAGCACTCACAGAAATCACAGAAATCCCCACATGTCCCAAGGCACAAGATATGTAAATAAATGTTCGAAAAAGCAGCAAGTACAAATGGAGAAGCCACATTTTTCTCCTACTTAATGTCACAGCAATCAGCCCAGCTTCCCAAAGTCGTGCCAGTCTGATCACATCCCATTTATATCAGATACCTTTTGGTATTAGAACGTTGACCCTTGCACACTGTTAGAATTAGTTCAGATTAATTTGCAGTGACACTCTTCCTATGTGGGTTACACTTCACGCGTGTAAGTAAGAGATGATATTTTACAAGGATCATGCGACCTGTCATCCGTGGTGCTGTGTTGAAGAGTGAAAGGTCATGCATATGTCAAAAAGGTTATAACTGATCGGCATGTGTTAACTATTATGTATCAACACAGATTAAAAAACATTGATGTCAGTACAGTCTAAATTCATAAGAATACCTGGGAAGGCATGAGGACCACCATCACCCCCCCCCCCCACACACACACACACACACACACAAATATATTCTTATAAGCAAGTGAGTACAAGCAACGGTTCGGTAAAACGGAAGTGTTTTAACTGATCATGACTGCGCATGCCCTGACGTGAAACCGTGAGTTTAATTCCTTCCATTACTGCAGGGAGGTTAATTGTGGTCCAGGCCCTAGCACTCATATTTACCAGTAAAGGGCAGCACTTCTCATATATGAGAATCTGCTTACATATTTTGTACGGGTACCAAGACCTGTAACATGTCAATCTTCCGCAAAATTACCATAAAAGGAGAAAAACAAATACAAATAAAACAAATTCATCTAGATAACGCATGCAGGCAGGATCTGATGTTTCACTGAAATTCACAAAACGCGATGACAAGCGCAGTATAATTTGTTGGTTCTCGCTTTTATCTTTTTATTTTAGTCAATAAATTGAATCCTCAAGAGCTGAAGGCTGATGCGTATCCTGGGTCATCGATTTTGAAATCAATATTCGATTAAACTTACATCGACTAACAGGCAATGCACTCCGATTCCTTTGGTGTTAAGTTGATCAACTGAGTAATACTAGTCACACGTACATGTCATTTCTCAGGAATCAGACGTTCCTATTGATAAGACATCTTCAGCTTCTACAGATCAGATGGCATATCGTCAATATGTGTCACCATGATCAAGGCTAAGCTGCCTTTTCTCTATTTACTGCAACACAAAGTCATCAGACAACTTCCCGGGGGTAATATCGCCCTCGTTTATCTTCATTTCTGATCTATTTGAGCGGGCGCGATCCCTTTATCAGGATGTGTTTGATCGCTACACATCAGTCGGTCGGTGAACTAAATTGCTAAGTTGGCATTTAATGTATCGGGTCATGAGATTTATCCAAGGTGCGCCGGATACCTGGAACATTTACATGTCAGCCATACATGCGAGCAGTTCGCCCTAGATACCCGGATGAGCCCCGTTCGTTATACTGGAAGACACTTTGGCATAACAACTACGCCTGAAGCGTATGTAATGGTATCGTGTAAAGGGTATGTAGACTACTTATATTATATATACTACTCATTCGAAATTTACTGCTGTTCCCGTAGCTTTACTGGTGAAAAGTGCCTGTGGATATGCTATTCATCTATTGTAGATTTGTGCTGCTATTGGCATGTCACTACCCGATCTTGCATGCTACTTATTTTGGGGATAGAAATCTTGTGCGTCACTTTATTAAAGCGCGATGTGCACTTATATCTTAATAAAGCGTTCGGTGTTCTCCCTAATTCTTCCATTTCCAAAATTATCATACTAGAAGAAATGTCCTTTGTAAAGAAAATAACTTACATCAACATTTCAATTTAGAATTGGCCTTTGCTAGTGATATGACTTTACTTACATATATGTACATGGTTGATTATATGCCATTGTATATGTAATCATGAGTAACGAAGCACATTGATTTATATGTGAATAAAACCCATCTCACCATGACGTATCATCCTCATCAATCTTCATCTTTTGAAGATGTTCGTGCCGCAGAAATCACACGATCGCAGAAGGTAGACGAAAGACATTTATATAATATACATCTTTGAATGGAACGACCTATCATGCCGCGATATCATTAATTACGTTGGTGGGCTAGATACGCTCTCATGAATGACGCATAGGAGCAAAAATCACAATCCTTCATCTGATGATATTTGATTAAAATGGCTCAAGACTGTTCCACAACAATCAGATCAGGTTTTTATCAATCTTATGATAAATTGTAAATAACTATTAATAAAATTTCTCTTACAAGCTTGTCCACAGCAATATGATAAGTTAGTTTGTATATCATGATTATTTATAAATAACTATATATAAGTAAGAATTTCTTGTAAAGGTCGCTCTCCGGTAATTGGTTCAACACATGACTTATATAACAATGCCCGGTCAAGTCGGAAATTGATATTGCGATGCTATAGAGTTTATTGATTTTTTCGATCAAAGATCACAATGAGGATAGGTATATAACGGTGGTGTAGGAAAGTGATGGGCTACCTGTATATAAACGCTAGATGTCTATAGGTGAGCAAGGAGAGTGAGAGATCACTGTCGGGTAAGTATTTCTGTGCATGTCGCTTGATACTAATTACGAAGACAGCGTTGCAAAATACTGTAAATACACAGAATTTCAAAGAAACCAATAGCTCTAGAGTTAGATCGCTGAACAATATTAGCATTATAGGATTATAAAGGTATTTATATTGTTCTTATATTGTTGTTCTGTGCGTTTAAGTCGCGGTTGATATGAGGACAGTTCAAAAGACAAACTAATAGATTTTTCAATGGACCGTCTAAGATTTAGGGATCCTAAGTTAATGCACAAACTATTTAAGGACAAATTTCCTTTTTTTCAGCACCCTGTCCCTGATTACAAACCAACGGGTTTCTATAGGCTTCTTATTACATAATGTCTCACTGTTGGTATTTTGGTTTGGTTTCGGCACTTGCCATCGCCCTGGTAACCTCTGCTGTGCCCATGGACACGGTCATCGACACCACAGAAGCTGTGAGCGTCAATGAGCCAATCAGATTGCACAGCAGAAGCAGCCCGGGACTGTTGCACCTGATGATCAACCGACCAATCCCGTTCACGCTTCTTCGGCGGTGGCCGGCGATCAAAGAATACTACAGGAGGCGTGGTCTGAACTCCGGCAGAGGAAAACGCTTGTCGTTCGGACAAGATCTACTTTACCACGAGATGCTGGGTGATTTTCTGGTTCGTGCTGCAACGAGACATTAATACACATAGATTTGAATCTAATGACTTATAATGTTTAGTAAAAAGTAAAATATGATTTGCAGCAAATAGTCGATGCGAATTGAATGCTTATTAGGAAGATTCCCAATAAAACCAAACAATCTATTTTGACTGTTAATAAAATAAAAAACATTTTTGATATCACGGTCGGCAATGGATGATTTGTTATTTGCTTTGAATAGACAACTTGATGCATGATTAATGGCTGACTTTAAAGCGTTTGTTCGGTTTCAATAATGGCAAAGTCGGTAAAACTCGAGAGTAGGAATTATCATTTCAGGGAATTCGAAATTCTTTAACAGATTAGTTGAAGGGAGCTGACGATATTGGTCTCCTTGTGAGTGTATTCAGTTGTTGGGGGAGAAAGACATGACATTTAAATCGGCTGCACCCTCTGAAAATCTTGGACAAGCTTCCATGTCTTCCCTTAACAACCGAACTCACACACACTCTGAAACCTCCCGTGGTTCCCTCTAGCAAACTTTACGTTTTTCCAATCATCACCCTATTGACCAACATATTAAGAGTCTCTAATCAGCTTATATGAATAGACCATGCACGAATTCAATGTTATTGTGCCATAGGAACCAATTTGCAAATGATTCCTTGCAAACTTTAAACTTTTCCAAGATTACCCTATATTTAGCGTTAACCGATTCCGACGTCACTTGCTTAGATATTGCTTCTTACGTTCTGTCTTGAAAGTGCAAGTCCAACTCAGTCAATTTCCTCTCGCGCATATGGTTGCTGGATTGCTTTCTCTGCACATCATCCAGACACCGGTCACATTAACACAATAACTGTACTTCTGTTAAGCGTGGCATTACATTTACATTTCAACGTTTACATATCCTGATAGCGCCGTTAAGGTCAATGTAAAACGTCGTAAAAATACTCAGCGTTAAAATATCAATCTCGCTGAGGATCTGTGACGCAGTTTGTTACCGTGACGACACCATGTCCTTGTGGATGATACTACTGATGCACCTGCTGGGACGCCCCCTGGATGAGGAGGAGAGAACCTACCCGCGGCTGAGTTTGGATAACGTGCCCTGGGGACAGTACAGGGGAAGATCAGGCGGCGGTCTGCTCAAATCCGGCGTCCAGGGCTCAGGAGCTCCCCCCAGGACAGCGCTCTACCGGAAACGATTCTTCTACAATAACGGCCCGTTCAATTCTACCAGCGGCATTGACTTACTCAAACTCTTTCAAGAGTGGAATTCGAAGGAACGCCCCAACAGAAGTGTAAAATAACTCGGATTAGTTTGATTTAAGATAGACAATCGATATGTACACATTCAAGTGTAAAATGGAAGGTCGTTAAATTTTTTCGTAATCCTAATCGGCTCCAATTGCGGCATAGGTAAAATAAGAAACAGAAAGAACCATATGATTAAATGGTTTAACACAAGATTAATATATCTATGTACATGTGTTATACGTTTCACTCTGAACAGAGTGTGCGGAAATAGTGGAATATTGTAATGCACCTATCTCTCTCCCAGTATGCCTGACGTATTGATCTTACAAACTATTTATATAGGCATTACTAAAAGAATAGATGATTCTTATACGGTGTTTTATCTTTTACTGAATAATAAATAGTTTCTATTTGACGAACTAATGGTTTCGAATTGGTTTGCTTTTCCTTTTTTAAAACCAATCCTAAACATTTCCTACAAGGGCTGAATAAACATGAGCCCATATGTTGTTGAATGATGAATACGATGAAATATTTCGTTTAATATGCATATGTATAAGAATGATTTCAATCCACTTGTTTCCCGAAATATATGTTTGCTTTTGTGAGATGCATTCAACGGCAACTATGCGATATTGGCCTCGTTCAACCATATTGTTCGTTACTTTGTCCCAGTTCAATTTACACAATATCTATACGTTGTAGTACCGAACGACATACTTGTAATTAAATCGCAGTTAAATATCCGCACTACAATGCTTCACGGAGCTTCCGCATCTCGAGTAATTTCTTGACAAACAATCAACATTTGTATTTCGCTCGTCAACAGGCAGCCACGATAAGGAAATGAAGGCTAGTATTACCATCAACTTTCAAGTTTACCCTAGACGTCGCTTTATTTATATCTCTACTAATTCCAAAGTCATCGTATGGGTATAGATACCAGGATTAATACCATGGCTAATCTGTACTTGTTCCTCTCTTGTTTGGTGAAAAATACAGGGCTAATAGTTTTCAGGGACAATTTCACATGCGTATTATCGAAAGCACGATTCATCATAGATGTCGCAACCAAATTTAGCTTCGACCAATCTTCACGTTTCTGCGAATATTCCTAAAATAGAGTCTATATTCCATAGATAACTTCTAAGCACTTTGTATCATGACATGTGATTTGATCTCTTCCTCGTTCTTGTGAATAACTGGACTTTAGATTCTCCAGGAACTTGGTTATTCTTTTTAATTTCGCAATGAAATCGAGCGTACATGTACATGCACGACGTTGATGTCCAACAGTACATAAGGAACCGAAATATTTGAGTGTGACACAAAATCTGCAATTCCTGACGCCATCTTCATCGATTTCTCTGTAGAAATTAAATTGCTTGAGTCTCTCTCAGCTGAGACATATTATCGTCATTCTCCAAGCTGAGACATATTATCTACATTTGCATTTACACATCAAAGATCGTACGTCTTACCCAGAACCGGAGAATTATTGAAGCGACACACATTTGACACATTTTCACCATGTCTCTGTGGACGATATTTCTGATGTTTTTACTAGGGCGCCCTCTGGATGAGGAAGAGAGAACCGACCCGCAGCTGAGCTTAGATAACGTACCGTGGGGACAGTTGAGGGGACGGGGATCTGCTGGTCAGGACAAACGTGGTCTGCAGGGATCAGGACCTCCACCAAGCACCGCGACACACGGTGCACGATTCTTCAACAGGAGCAAGTTCGATTCTACCTATGACGGTGGTTTACTCAAACATTTGACTGGACTTCGAGGAACGCAGAAACACAATCGTAAAAATGTTTAACACTCTTCCTATAGATAGCTACCGGGAAATAAAAGTGCAAATTCTCACTACCGTTAAATTCCATTTGTTATTCAAAGGCGAGCTGCAGAGAGGACATATCAACAACCATTTATTCACATACTCCATGCACGGAGCGCTGAACACTGAATATATATTAAACACATGCATGCATATGAATTATATGTGTGGATAAAACCGTGTCGGTTTAAGAGACTTATGATGCTAGTAATTACCAACTTGTTTGCTTTTTGGTAGAGAAACTGAGCTAATATCAAGTTACATATTTATTCTTAAAAATACATTGTACTACATTATTAATAAATGGTTTCTTTCAATCACTATATAAGACTCTTGCGTTAATGAATATTTCATATAAATTGATGGAAAGCTTGACAGTCCGTTAAAAACAAAGTCGATCCTCTTTTTTTTATATAAAATCGTACTCTTTTGCGTTATGTCCTGGCAAATAAGATGATTTAACTGACTAGAGGGTTTTTGTGGGCTGCCCTCAAATCCGATCGATCAGAATACATTACAAAATTATCACCCTCGATCATAACACTGAGAATGACCTAAATCGCAATCTGATCCATTATAATTCTTCTTTCTCAATATCTGAATATAAATCAGTAAGGCATGACGTTTGTTTGTTATACACGTTTAATTGTGCCCATGCATAAAGCATATAATACGTGTAGGAGAAATATTGCCTACACGGTTGCACATGTCGACTGGAGTGAGTACATGTCTAATGCCAACAACAGCAATATCATTCACAGCCATGGTAACCAGGTCTGTGTGCGAGGTCACACGCTTAACAAATCATACAATAACCAGTCCACAAGGGGCCCATCATATGTGCTTATAACTGGCAAAATACAAAGAACCCCCTGTTAAAATACAATCAACAGATAATATACGACGTGGGTAAATAGAATCAGTTGGAATCGAGTCAACACCCAAAGGTTGTGATTCCTTTCAGAGAAAGTTTACTTTAGTCATCGCACGTTCTCCCATGAAGCACCGGTATTCACGAGAGGGGCGCCGCCGTGAATTCAATCATTTATCTCTTAGATTTGAACGTGTTCGTGAGAACATATTGAGTTGTAGGGATTTAGTTTACTCCATTTAAACAGAGCGTTGAGGCTCGCTGCAGGGTGATTGGATGTATGGCTATGGCTGGGGACGTCTAGCGTAACCTTTGCCATACCAACCGGAATAGTTCCAGTTCTCTAAGGTAAGGGAAACCTATTTGTTTAATTGATTTTAATTGGTTGTTTACTTAAAAGTGACTACGAAGTCACGAATGATGTGTTTGTGCAAGAAAAGGAGTTAACTCGTAAGGGACGTGAAATATGCGTTTCGCCGGTGTCATAAATTGCATATTGAATTAAATATCTTGTGACTCTTTTCCGCATTTAAAGGTAAAACTTTCAGCTTGACATGATTCTTGTGTATATAATTAAATCAAGAGCTTGATCATCAAATGAATTATACAGGTCACGGTTTCAACAGTATTTGTTCATTCATGAGAACATTTTTTGATTGTATTGCGTCATGGAAACAGTTACTATAAAAATATAAACCACGGAATAATAGTGAATAATAGAGTGTGTAAATATTAATTCATTTACTGATGAATCGTGGCTTTTTACTATATATTGCTTTGATATTTCCATTATTATTATTCTCCTGTTTAGATTATGAGTGGCAGCAGAGGCTCGAGCGGAAGTGGTCCTCCTCCTGGCCGGGGCCCTCCGCCAGATGGCAGCACTTCTAGCCGGATGTCCACCCAGCAGTCCGGCAGAGGATCAGAGGTCAGGGGCTCGGAGAGGGGATATGAGGGAGGGTCGGAGAGGGGCACAGAGAGAAGCACACACAGAGATGGCGGCGGTGGACAGACTCACAGCGACTGGAGCACTGGAAAACACAGTCACGCTAGTATAGGTACATATCCACCTAGATAATTAATATCGTACATATAATACATTTGTACTGACAATGTGATGACAATATAACTGATTCGTATAAAGTATAAACATTCATTGGCCATTGTATTGCTCAGTGACAACTGGGTCCACAAACTTAATTAATATGTTTGGTTTAGTTTAATGCTGATAATACGTTTAGGTTTGCCGCTTTTATGGGAAAGGTATAACAACTACGTCTATAATTAGTTTGAAGTCGATCAATATAATGTGAGGATAATTACCGCTTTTATAATGTAGGTGCACACAGAGACCGACCGCAGCAGCGACAGGTGGATCATCTACTGCCCCCAAACCCCAGACAGCGTCCCCCACAGCAGCCAAGGGCGCCGCAACAAGGTCAACCCCCGCGTCACCCCCCACCACAAGG
>JAXGGS010416157.1:0-12203 GCA_035585475.1 Armandia brevis
GAACTTAAGTTAACAAATTGAAGATAATTTGGTATTCATATATGATTTCAATTCTTAAATTGTGCGCGTCCATAAAGGGGACACAACATTTCAATTCAATTTTTCAATTTTAAAACAGAGATGAGCAAATTACTTTCAAAATGACATGCTAAATGGGGGGCGGGGGTACTTTGGTGAAAATAGACGGGGGTACTGGGATGGGGCCATGGAAAATAGGGTCAGCCATAGAGAAAATTGGTGAAAATATAAGGTCACTTCTCGTTAATTTCGACAAAAAAAAGGGTCACTTCACGATAATTTCGAAAATTAGGGTCAGTACAGAGAAAAACGACAAAAATAGGGTCACTTCGCGTGTAGATTGATGAAAATTAGGGTCACTTCGTGTGTAAATCAGTGAAAAATAGGGTCACTTCTCGTGTGATCCCATGAAAAAAAGGGTCAGTTACGCCACACATAGTGCATTGCCCTCTATTAGAGTACCCCCCCCCCCCCCGGGATAACAGCGCTTTCTACGCCAGCTTATAAAAAGTAGTACCTGGATGTAGGCTCTGCGGCTCCTCATGAATAGTAGTACCAGATGATATAGTAGTGCTAAAATGATAACCTGATCGTCGATTAAAAAAGTAGAGCTATTATTAAAGTAGAGTACCTTCTGGTCGCTTTCGGCAAATCACAGCTAATAGCGGCTAATAGCCTTTAATGGAAGTGAGTACATCTAACTTTCCGATGACTTGAATCCCGTCGTTAACTGAACATTAAGTACCGCCATAAAAGAATATAAAAAAAGAACCCAATATTATTATTTTTATTTAATATTCGCAAATCACTCGAACTAACACTTTATTACTTCGTTAGTCGAATTTAAATCCTTAATCAATACTGAGTCTCACATTTGATCAATACCGATGGTCATTTTTGTGATCTCATACTCGAAGATTACGTTTCATGTATTTGCTATAACAGAGAGCCACCTTTGTCCTGCTTAAAGAAAACGCATCTCGTTAGCAAGTCTTAACTTACTAATCCCTAGATATCGGCGGTATTAACTGATCCCATGAGATTAGCGGGTAAATACGCTTCGCGGACCTGGATTAACTCAGGCTACATATATCACCCTAACAAAATCGTCGTGCTGGTTAGCGTAACGAATTTAACATATAAATACGAGCTTCTATTGTTAGTGTTGAGATTTATTTGACCACGTGATCCATACCTGGTAGCCGAGCATAACACGAAACTACGAGTGTTTAAATGTAAGGAAAGTTACCGCTTAATTTGTGTACGAGTCGGAAATATGAGAAATTCATGGTCGTATTCCACGTTATGGTTACACAGTTTTAGCAATTCAAGTCTCAAAAGTTTAACACTGAAACTTCCGCTAGATAGGATAATATCACAAGACGGTAAGCGAATAATTTTTGTATAATGATAATGTTTACTCCATTTTCCAAGCATATATCAAAGGGGGCCTAAACAGGTGTTGTAGGATCCGGAAATTTTGATAAGCTTACATAATTCAAGTCAGGTCGGATTGACGCTTCTCGTTTAGCTTCGATTGTATTCAACAGTATCGGCAGACATATAAGTCATTCACGAGGGAATCTTTTGAATAAATTGTGGTTACTTGTGGTTGACAACTGAACTGAACAACTGGATGAAAAAGCATCACGTCTTTTCGTTGGCTATGTAGCCATAATATCGTTCTGCCATATTCGAACGTTAAACTGCTGAGTTAAGAGGAAAACATTAAATTATCAATTAAATTTAGGAAATTCACATTTAATATTATAGCATTTAGGTTGGCATGCAGGTAGATACGTGTATCCTAGCCACAAACAGTACACTTATAGGCATCGTCTAGATTGTGTTTAGCTAGGTGCATGCTCAATACATGAAGGTTTGAAGTCAAACTATAATATCTGTTTGAAATAAATGTTTGAAGTTGCAAATTAAGCAAAGTACGTACTTAACATTAGTAGCCAAACAAGCTAAACAAGGGGTTAACACACACTCTAGCATAAATACAATTGTACACTTTCTGTTTCACATGCTAGCCAAATATATGTAGCTATCAGTGTTGAATTCCGGATGTTATCTCATATTTCCTAGCCTTAATTGATTCAAAATATGGTGCCCCCCCCCAAAAAAAAAAAAAAAAAAGTCATAGTAATTAACTTTTATCAAAACTGCTCATACTATTCAAATCCTAAACACATGTTTCTTATTAGAGCATGAGTCTGGATATTAAAGCCCTAGAGGAGGCTCTCCACTCAATAGACGACGCAACTCTCATGTCCAAGGAAGAGGAGGCGATCCAAGAGACCAGAGATAAGCAACTCGTGCTTCGCTTTAAAGAAATGAAAGCTGCGGCGAAAGATGCTAAAGCTAAGAGGTAAGACATCAAACGATAATGTGACATGATCTATTTTTAGCACGACTTATCAGCATCCAAAGGGTCTGTACATTCTTTATGATAGTATATTAGTATTAAGGACCGAGCAAATTGATTCAAACGTTTCATTTTCAAACTGAAAGGAACCTTAATAGACGTAAGATGGAGAAGATGCAGAACAAATGGGAGATACTTCAGAAACGCCGACAAGCCAGAACAGAATACTACCATGCCCGTATCGAGCACGACAACAAGAAATCTAAATCCCAACAGGAAGGTTCAGAGGAAGAAAATAGAGAAGAAATAACGATTACTGTTACAGGCGAGGATGTATTGGACCACCCAGAGGTGGTAGATGATAAAGATGCTGCGACTGAAGAAGAGGGTGTTGTAAAATCGGATGACAATATAAAATCGGCTGATGAGACTGGCGCTGATGGAAATAACAATGACGCCGCGGAAGATGGCGTCCAGGATACATGACCGTCATAGTTGAGACATTTTTATTTACGTTTAAGTGACAAGATTATCAATAATCGAAGTACATGTATAAATCTTCGTCTCATAATGACTGAATGCTAGCATGTATGTTACATATACAGATAATCCACAATGTAAATATCTTCACTAATCTTGAAAGGAACACGCATGTACGAAGAATAAATTATAAATGATTACAAGGATTGGTCATGTGTTTTTGTGCTTTAAATAGCAGTTATGTTCGTTTTCTGCTGTCAACCACAGTTTAGCTCAATTTGTAGTAGTTTCAATAAGTAGTATTGAGGGCAGTATATGTTTGTTTAAAACTGAACGTTCTGGCAATCTTCATTCCAGTTCTTGCTGAATCTTAAACTCCAAATTATACGGGATAACTATTTTGAGTTGATTTCAGAAGAAAATCAATCCTTTTTATACTCAATTCGTGCTCCACGCGCTGGTCAAGTGGATTAGCTTTTCTATAAGGTGCCATCTTGCATTGTCACTTGTCACATTAAGCCCGTGCGTCCCATGTAAACAGTGGCGCCATTCAGGCGAGAAATGACCATCCAGCTAATAAAACGGATGTTAAAGTAATGGCGGTCATTTGTCACAGCAGCAGCAGCCCGATTAGCTCTAATTAAAATCTGCCCATCGCCTCATTCACACTTTATTTTAATTACCGACTTGACACTGAACATTATTTCGTCTTGACCATCCCAAACAACAGAAAAAGAGTCAACTTGTGCTTTCCCTCCACCATTAGGTAGAAAGGCGCAATGTGCAATGTACCTATTCCTTTGCACTGAAATTGGATTTATCTGATGGTTCAAGTTAAAACGGATTTTTGATTTCTATGATTTCATGAACTCCGTGTCACAGCGCGTAGCACTTTTCAATTTAAAGTTGACTTAAGAGGCTAATGAAGATGGAGATGACCCTTGAACCCGGTCACACTCGGGTGAATTCCTATGAAAATGCCACATCCTTCCTCGCCCTCAACTGGCGCTGTCAACTTCTGCTTCATCGACGATCTAATTCAGTTTTGTCAATGGGGCGTGTTTAAAATACAAACATTGAACTGGAGATGGTTTGATGGTTATGCGTTTCTGCTTGATAACATTTTAGAATCATTTGCAGGACTGCAGGATCCTCGCTTGACATTTTCACAGACGATTTATTTTACGAGAATGCCACCCTTCAACGAGGGAGGCACGAGATTAAATGATAACCTGGTGGTGGATTAATTGTAATGTAACGTGATCATCATAAATGCGTGCTTCTTTTAATTTATACGTGCCCCAAAAAAGGAATACACTGACAATATGCGTTGAATAGTAATAGTAAAGAACCATCAATTTTAAGATATTTTGATGTTTTTTATATGCATTTTACAAAGTTCTTCATCCGCTGTCTTGTTTCGATCGGCATTGATTTAGCGGTGATCAATTTCTTGTCTATTAGGGAAGACAATTTTATTTACACACGCTTTGGATGGTAAAGTTAAGGTCACGCTTCTTTGTGCCGTAGCTCTGGGTTATCTCGATATAGATCATCGTAGGCTGTCATGCCTCTTGCGGTATACCGCGGTAAAATATTGCGGTAACCGGGCTTACTGTGGATATTTTAACAAGTTCCCAAAGTTCTTAGCCCAGAGAAGAACTATAGTGGCCAATTTTGTACAAGGTCAAGCTGCTTCTTCAGATAATATATCGACATATTTTAGATTCCCAAGCAATGTTTTATTAATCTACTGGTCCTTGGTCGGAAGCCAGCAACTATCCATGAGGAGTAGCCATTTTTTATCTAACGACCCGACATTGTTATTTTCACACCAGGGGGTTCAAAGACATTTTTAAAATTGATCTGTTGTGAGTTGTCGGTGATGCTGATCGAGGCTGATTTAATGAAACGACTCGGCTGTGGTCCGTGCTCCTGCTCCCAGGCTCAGCCCTCCCTCCCTCCATCGGCTGCGCAGCCTGAATTCCGGGGGACTAACTCGACTCACCCGTGGAGAAATACCGAGCTATGAACTCAATAAGCGGAATGACCGCAATAAGTTGCGGGGTTATAATGTGTCGGTTTTGCCAATATTTCGCCATACACGCCGATAAAATGCAATATCAGTGGCGTGTAAGGGGGCTCTCTCGCTTTGTGAGTGGTTTAATGAAAGTGAGGCACCCTGATATTAGCATGTCACAGCCAGCTGACGCCATGGGTTGGGTGGGCCGGGGCTTCCGGAAAGTCTCCTCGGGGAGCGGTGAACGAACGAGGTGGATAACTCGAGATTGATCTGTAGCATTAATGCGTTTTCCATAAACTATACCGCAGATACAAAACTGAAAAATTGACATTTATTAATGGCTTTTTGATATGTCATTCAGACATTAATTGTTATGTATGTCAGTAATTCTGTTATTTATGGCTTACTGTTTGCGATGTTTGTGATTTACGACAGCTGGCAGACAAAGTTGAATCTGGAGTCTTTGATAAACTGAACAAAATTTCTCACCTTATTGAATTGATGCACACGTGATTAAGTCATATGATATTTGTATTGTGGCCGGTGTGTAGTCGCCGAAAGAGACTAATATTGCAGCTCTGATGAGGCGGGTGCAATCACAAAATTTAAGAATGAAAGTAACAGGTGATTTTTAGTTTTATGATTTTGTTTTGGTTTTTGGAGAGTCTCGGGTTACAAGTTTGCATCATAAGATGTCAGGCTTGAAAACAAATTAGACAAAACAAGTAAATGTCATAGAATGCCAAATTCATTTTTTATATGACTTATCGAGGAAAACATCGTCCATTGCCCCCACACGTGAGACTATTTTGGGCACGACGCTGCCCATCGGAGCAGACGATATTTGTAGATTAAAGCCCGCCAAACTGTATTCATCGGGCGGTCGTCTGCTCGAGTTATGGAATCGCCAATCCCCTGCCTTCTCACTTCATCTATTTCATATCGTGCTTGTTACACAGGCATCGCCCCCGATATTGCGTTTTAAAGAAACAATAAATCGGTTTATGCATTCAGTCCAGCCATTTGGACGCATTTACAACGTTTGGTCGGCGTTAATAAAGTAGCGAGGTCTCCAATAAGAGAGACGCAGTCGTGTAAAAGGAGAAGTGCCAGCTTGCCGGGAAGCTGCTGGACTGCTGAATAAGCAAACCAAATATCAACTTAAGAAATGAGATTCCCTCAGAATAAGCCAACAAAAGATGTGGATTAATTCAACAAGCCTTTGTCCCGGCAGATTTGATCAATTTTACCATGAAAGATTAGTGATTTTACTTGGTCAAGCAAACAGACGTTTCTCGTCCTTCAGATGCGTAAACATGTCGTCTAAAGTAATTGAAAATGATTAAACTTCCAACACCTTTCATAGATCTGCACATTGGGCACACTCGTGCAATTAGCCATCAATAAAAGCTCATAATACACAAAAGATTGCCCAGGTCTTAATGATATTTGACCATCAGCAGCTTCATGATGGTCAATGGACGGCCACAGCTGGTAGTTTATACAATTTCAGGTAACATTTGTGATTTTTGACCTTTTATCATATTTGAACGATAACTCCTCACTGCAATGATAATCAATGATTAATTGTGGCATCTAAATAGAGGTTCTCGTGGATTTCATATAATGACAATTGGGGTTGTTAATTAAATTCGAAGGTCGGTGGATGAAAGCGTCACTTTTTCCAATAATGGCTTAATTATTCCTTTTCAATTAATCTCGATGGGAAAAAGCATTATACTGCAGTTCGAATGAAAGGAGGTGTCTTAATCATAAAGAACATATGTTGCCCATAGAAGTTATTGTACAAAGAAAGCATTCTCACCTTTAACACAAGCTTGTGAGGTAAACGTCAATCAATTCTCACACATTAAAACGATCATTTCGAACATTTGTATACATTTATGAGTGTCAGAGATTATACGTAAAGCATATACGTGTTTAGAGTTTCGATGAAAAATGTTTAATTCGTCGACTTTGAGGCGCCTTCGTCTAAGTATGAGACTCACTAGATCTCTCAGCAATATCTTGCAAAACATATAAGTAAGATTTATTACCCGTTCTAAGTATTCTTAGCCCGTTCGGCTCAAGTTTCAATTGTTAAATATGGGGAACTAGAGTGTTGTCGTAAAGCATCATTTTACAAAAATTCGGATAAAGGAGAGAATGGCATGTTTTGCATCCGATCAATTTAAAAGCGCCATTCGTGAGACAACTGTGATCTACTGTAGGAACCTTTCAGTCGACATTTAAATTACCCGACGATGCAGGTCTTTCGATTCAATCTAACCTAATTCCAAATGAGGAAAATGCATTAATCATTTAAGTTAGACACAAATCGAAAAAGCTGATTTGTCATTCATCCAATGATTGCTGTACTGATTAGGAATGTTTTATGGCTCTAGCTGTCTTCATAAAATGTTTGTGCTTCAGTCGGCCCGAAGTCGAAAATTACAGATAAGATGCATCTGTCATCTATTTAGTCTCATAATTCAAATGTGAATCACGTTTTATAGAACTTATTATACTTTTCCAATAAACAATCTATGTCGACATGAATTATCATCCAAGTACAGTATGTAGCCGGTTGTGACTACGAAAATGAAAAATGTCGTTGCTATATATAATTTAAATATTAGTGAAGTGCCGATAAGTATGAGTCAGATTACCATAAATAGACTCACGATTTCAATTTACGACAAGATATTCGATGTTTTTGGACATTTATTTAATAATTCAATTCAGTATGAATATATACACTGGCTTCAATTGAAAAAAGAAACCACGTCATCTGAAAGTATTAATTGCTCTGTTAAATTGTGCATAAACGTAAAATACCAATAAGTAGAACGAAGTCTGTTGCCAAGGAAGTGTTTGTTTTTGCAAAAGAGTGGGATGAAGTATGCTTTGATCAACATCTGATGAATATCAAATTTAATAAGCACTTATGAGCAATGTATTTCTTCAGCTGTGCGCATTAGGGTAACGTTCTTACGCGTGTTCCCATAATCACGACCAAATTATTAGAATTGCAGATTAGAACCGCCAGCACGTGGACATCTTCTGATATTCATATCAGACATTCTATAACCTGCAATTAAGAATAATTTGTTAACCATAGTCCTAAATGGCAAATTTGAGGAACAAGTTTTCCCGCTCCAAAGATAGGCTAACATTATAGTTATCCGTTTCATGCAGGTTCTGGGTATATGAAAAGGCGCGAAAATGCCATTTCAACATAATCATTTAACCACCTTTATCGATGTGATACGCCCATTTATAGATAAATGCTTTTATACGTGTCTAATTTATTGTAAATGATATTTTTTTTTTCGGATGGACGTAACTGTTGAGCATCTCCTAGTAGCAGCGAGAATGTGGCATTCTTAAAGGTGACATCTTGATTAAACCCCGTCCGCCCAGCTAACGACTTAACAATAAGTTGGGAAGATCCCCAAATACGGTAATTGATATTGTATTAACCGGTAGGCAGATTCCCCCCGAGGGTACGGGGCGAATCTTTGTCCTGCCCAGCAGAAGGACGGGGCACAAGGGGCGAACGATGGCCTCGGGGAAGGGCAATTGTCCGCTAACGACCAACAGATGACGGCCGATGTTATAATGCTGGATTCGGTGTTGACGCGTGAAAATGTTCGCACTTTCCGACCCGTACAGGTGTCCGCGATCAGCAACCGGTGACACACAATGATCGCCGCGGTGAAGATCGTCAAAAATCTCAGCTATGATAGCTCTAATTATCTTGCGTCACCTGTGATAACTTTTATATAAGAACACCTAAGGCTGAAGCCAGGAACAAAAGGGGTAGAGCCCTGAAATGGTGTGCTCCGGAGTCAAGGGCTTTAATTCCGACTTCAAGTGGCTACGAGCTCCCAAAGGACCACGGGCAACACACAATCAAAACTATTGTCGCATCGTTTGACTCTAATTGATTTTTATAGAATTTGGGATGGGATTTCAAATCACTTTCTATTGCTCGCGCTAATGGTGTCACTTTGTGTGAATAAACAATAAAATAGGATTGGGGGTTTTGGTCATTGTTCGGCAAGTGGACCAGTTCCTAAGCTGAGGTAACCGATGTATTTTACCAACGAGGCCTATCATCTGGTGCCACTTCCTTTTTATACCGTAACACGTGTCATGGCTTCTAACGGAGAGTCTCCATTACAATAAATGTCACATTACACGTCTGTGACCTCAAACTTATCACAGTATATGTATTCTTATCTTTATCGCGCATGTTTCTCTCACAAGTCACAAAGCGTGTGGCCACATCTTGGCCGGACGCTGGACAAAGGAAATCAAAAAATATATAGGTTGATGCTAATCCCAGTGACGCCTTTATTTCGCGTCTTAAGCATTGAGGGTGACAGCAGCGTTTGGTTGATGTTGTTTAAGGGTGAGGAACCTGCTTAAACCTACTTTACATTGCCTTGTTGCCAGGACTTAAGCATCTCGCGAAACGCGCCCAGAGAGACAGGAGCAGACGACATCACAGCCGCGGCATCTCAGATCTAAGCTTACGTTACCGAACACATATTTGAGGCTATCAGCTTCTATTTACAAATTTAAGCCGCACTTTAGAACTGGTGAAAGGTGAAGGAATCCGCTTGACCAGAGGCTTGTGTCGCCCCGGCTAAGTCGACATAAACCGCCGCCGTTGTTGACAAAATGTGCTGCGAACAGGTAGACAATGCTTGATTAGTTCAGCTCATCAACTTCAAAGGTTCGCTAATCCGCACAATTCCTATCAATCAAACATCAGTATTTCTGTTAATTGGGGTGTGCGTTTCGATTGGCGACATATGGCGGCAGGTAGCAATGATCAATCCTCTCGACAGGACAACAGCCTGTTTCATAACTGGGGGAAATATATATAAATGCATTGAGTAATCGATTCAAGTGCCATTCGATTGTTTGGCATAAAAGCCAATTGGGTATGAAGCGTAAATATAACAATGAAATGACAGGCAAGCACAGAGGCCGCTATTAATGAAGGTAATTACTTACGTGCTCAGGACTAACGATTTCAAATCAGTGGCGATTTTTATCGTTGTGCCAGCCCTAGTTGATTAGCTTAAAGATATTTCGCATAGATATATTTAAAATCATTGAAATCGCCACGTAAATCATAGATATATGTACGATTGCTCGTAATATGCCATGCCAACATGTCTCCGCCATTCGATAATTCAATTACTAAGTACCATAAAACTCGATCGCCGTAAATTAGAAAGGCAATTTATTCGAAGTTATAAATGCTCTTTGAGTCATTTCAATCCATGGATGTTCATGCTGTACTGATTAGCTGGAGAGATGATAATATAAATATGTTCGAAAAACCGACGACGCCATATGCAATTTCTATAAGATCATCGCAGTACAGATTGTTATCAGACAAAGATGTACCAATGAAAATCAACAACTTGAGATAGCAATCTCATCCGAAGACGTATTTTAAATGTCAATGAGAATGGCGATAAATCAGAAACTACGTCATATTTTCAATGTGTCCTTCAGCATGTCCACTTAACGCGACTCCTCATCATTGAGAAACTAAATTAAGTTTCCAGAGGACTGTAGATGCCCGACCCCAAACAGCGATGTCATCATCATTGGCAGCTCTTGATCACACCATCAGGGGCAATCTAACCGCCTATTTAACATACCACCACAAATTGAATACTCGGTGAACGATAATAGAGGAGGGAAAGTAATCTTATCACACCTTGGCCGAATCTCATTAACGCGTATGAAAGGTAATAACACCCGTAGAATAACAGAGATAGGATCGTGGAGGCTGCGCTCGACGGGAAACCGGCGGCCAATGGCTATTAGCCACAATGGCCTGGCTAACTACCTATTGTGGCGGGATGTGCCATATGCTGCAAACAGGCGTATATCCGCGCATTCTGCTTTCTCATTATGACATGTATCGTTAATTTTCGCAGCAATTTGTCGAAATCTAAGTTGTAAAATCGCGCAATGCGACTAAATTTATCGTGCGGACAATGTGACCATTGTTTGACCATTGTTCACCTGTTTGAATAGTGAAATTGAGCAAATCATTTCTGTAAAGCGTTAAGTGTAGAATGTACATATAAGAGGGCTAATTACCCGGAGCATCCATGCTGGTGAAGCACGTAATTGCTGATGGATACTTTAGCATCTCACTTAAATCAGTTATATGTGGACAGTTATTGATTTCGAAATAGCTTGATAGCCTTCAAATCGCGGCGTTTTATTTCAGGCCTTTATTCAAACTCGAGGCTGACGATTTCATCTCTCATCATCCACACCCTTGATTCGGTCACCCTTGCCGACCATTCTGCTGCCCATCCTTGACAAGTTCTTTTTGTCCGTGACACAGCGATACAAATGGCCGCGTGCTCGCTCCATAAAACGTGGTTCGCTTGTGAAAAAAGTTATCATAAGAGATTAGCCAGATTAAGATTTAAATCCGGGCGTGTGCCGCGCCAAATGTTCGCGACACGGCAGACGACAATCGACAAACGCGCGAATTCAACTTCAAAGTTCGGCCTGGCAACGAATCCGCGGGTAGAATTTCCGCGCGGAAATGTCGCGTTCAGAGGCTTATTGTTTAATCACCGAATACAGCGCTCACACTGATGTCATCAAATCTGTTCAATGTTCCATCATTTATGTCAGAAGCACATGTCTGTAAACAATCGTAGCGTCCCATTATACAAATGACCATCAGATCAAGTGATTTCCACAGTTCCGGGATTGCTTGCTGGTGAGCGTTCGCGCTAATTACTCTTTTCCCACAGGCACAAGAACAAATTTGTCATTTCAGAGGTGGAATTGGCAAACCGAACTTCACATCTTTGTGGAGTCATGCCCTTTTTATGGCAAGCATCAGTAATTCAAATAAACTCTTTAAATGATCAATTTTCTTCAGGATGTCGCATTTTCTCAGGCCAATAACCTTCATCACGGCCATTAGCAGTTATATCCATATGACCTCACAATCACGTTTAATTAGTCATAGGTCCCGCTTGCCCTCTCGCGTTCTGATGGATTAAGAGAGATTGAGTTTAATAATACAAAATCAAAATCCAATCAAACACCGATGGATAACCACATCGGTGTAAGCGGGGGGCATCTCACCCCGCCCAAACCACAGAGGCCACGATCTTTACAGCGGGTTCCCATGAGAATCGCAACACTTCCCTTTTCTCCCAGGAACCGAGGGAAAATAGCTTATATCAAACTTTAAATTCGCCAGTTAGAAAATACACAGCGTATGCATGTCTTTAGAAAAGGGGTTTT
>JAXGGS010416268.1:0-12202 GCA_035585475.1 Armandia brevis
CACAGCCAGCAATATATCGTCAGTAGAGTTGTATTATCAGGGATCATGACGGCACCTGGGCACAGCTTCCAACGGACTGTTCCGTTCCGTCCATCATGAACGATATGAATCTTCATGAGTCTATTGGGATATTTTGCATGATAACAAAAAACGTGATGAGACCAATCATTTAGTGGATATTATTGACTCAAAGTCTATAATTCCTTGCATGTATATTGATGAATGAATAAAACAAGTTTATACAACGATATAAATGTATTCTATCAGCAATATTGATAAAGCTGTCCATATAATGAGAAAGTATTTGTTCACTGACACGGAGCTATACAAGAGACGGCAAACGCAACGATTGTAATCAATGTCAACTTTATTTGTGTCTAAAAGAAATAGTCAATTCATTGACAATAAAACGGTTAAAATATCAACTGATTCAACAACACTGAACAGGGAAAAGTTCATATTACATTCAACATGAATCTTGGTGTTGCGGGGGGGAGGGAAAAAAGATAAACTTATTGACTGCGGTCTCACTTCCATTTGTGCGATCGATCATTCACTACTAAAACGTAGAAAATAACATTATTATTTTCATTAGTGATTGATGTTTGAGATCAAGGTACTCATGAATGCTCTTTTATTTTTCGCTAGTCACGTGTGTATTACATCGCATGTAAATTAATTATTGACTTGTTATTTCATATATATCATATATATCATATCTATAAACGATCCCCTCTTCATTGTTGTTGTTGGTTAAGGTAACAAACATATGACACATTTCGCACAAGTTAGAGAGAAATTCACCATGTATTGTGTATAATGTACATCACTGAAAAGGAGCAGGGAAGGAGGATACAATGATAGTAGTACAGTGGATTGTTAAGTCGACTAATCCACCAAAACCTCAGTGTATAACTTCACGATTATCACTCTCATACCAAGCTGTAGAAATGTAATACACGGATACTTAATTTAACGTACGGTCGTACGTGCGTGCATCAGAGATACCAAACTTTTCAAATATGTCTACCGTAACTTCTAGTCGTATAGGTGTGTCCACGCAACAATTAACTCATTGCTACAGGATTGTATTCATGACTGACGCTAGGTATAAATGCATATAATTATAGATTCGTTTCATTCGACCATGCACTGACGAACTGCACGTATATTAGACTCTCTCACTCGATTCAATTTTATACATACATTTTTTGGTTCGCAACAATCATCATTTAGGTGGCGTTCACTAGACACACAAATAATGTAAAAATTTAATGGTTTTCCTAGTAAAGTGTGAGAGTTAGGATTATGTATGTACCACATATGGGGGATGCCGCTCTAGAGAGAGCATAGGACACCTCCCGAACAATTTGAGCAATTTGACCTTCCAGTCACTGTTTACGTGACAAAGCTTTGCAATAGACATGTATTGCTAAATGGTCAAAATGCCAGTCAAGTCACTTGGGAATCAATTGTGATGCTTGCATTAAATATATACATAAAGTAATTCGACTTTTACACACTTCACCTAAGGAATTGATAGTAGTATAGCGGAGACAATTTAGTAGTACTTTTGGCGAATATGTAACCGACAGCTATTAAAAATACAGTAGCGAAAAAGCTTGGTATATTATGCGAATCTGACTTTCGATTATCACACCTATACAAGAATCTAATTTATATAGAAATAATGCAAGCATGAATTAAACAAATTATATACTACTTATATTAGGATTGACTGTAGTCTAGTCGACATGAACGCTCAGGTATCGATTACCAATCATCATAAACATCATAGATCAAGTTTCTGATTATCATATTCAATACTCATGAATATTTATGAACCAATCGTCATCACTTCATAATCAAACCTCTGATTGATTTGATTGATTAAAACGCCGGTAAATATAATGATAATAAATAAATATTATGTAAATCAATGCATGACTAACTTATACTCAGAAATTATGGATTCTTCATCAATAATATATAGCATACATATATATTGACATAATCTATATTCGTTTCGCTAATACTGCATGTCACAGTGATTGGTTACGGTTTTATAATTATCTCGATATATAAAAGAAATGAAAAGCACAAATCATAGATCCTACCATAATTATTATTAGTGTCGTATTATGTTTTTAAGGTACACGCTACACAGTATTAGGTTTGAGAAATGTACAAATATCATAAGGATTCACATCAACAATGTACAAAAGGACATATTTCTTATTTACATGGTGTGCAAGCATGAGTTCATGACTTGCACACAATATGCAGGAGCTATAGGTTTCAGTGCGTGAGCCGTGGGTCCACACGTTAACACTGTATACTGTTGAACTATAGTAGTATATAGTCAGTTAGTAGTATAGGACAGAATTCCTAAGCAAAGTCCCCCCTTACGAGAAGGGCTTTGTGGGGCTTCCTTATGCATCCAAGCTGCATCACGTCTAATGCGCGGTTGGACAAAGGCTGAATCCCCATTTTGCATTTTTCACCCTATTTTTATGTGTATGAATGTGAAGTGCCGCCAAGTATCCGACGACAAGTTTGATATGGGGCCAAGTTGAATCCAGTCCGTGGATTTCATTGGTTGAACTAGATCCGCCACATCCTCATTTATACGCGTAGTATAAACGAGTTTATCCCCTGGCTCACACCGGTCGCCATGGCAACCGATCACACCTGTACCATACAGTCACTGTCTGCAACTTTCCTGTCTCTGCATCATGATTACGGGCTTACGCGGCCGTACATGTGTGTTTCGTCTCCGGTTTATATTTTTGGGTTTTAAAAAAAAATCACGTTTCCTTTCGGTCTTGCGGTTGAGACGGGAGATTTCATTCACATGAAACCACCCCGCTCAACCTCGACCAGTTCCTTTTTAAAATCGCACATTGTGGTCCTCTCCTCTCCTTGGATTTCCCACCGCAAACTTAGTAGTAGTACTAGTAGAACTTGTAGTCATTGTAGCGTATTTCCTGTAGTTATTTTCTATGCATAAGACCCCCGTTTGTGTTTCTCCCAATTGCACTATGGTGTAAATGTGAGCGTTGATTCTAGTACTCAATGATGAGATAGAATCAATAAGACATCGGTTGAGTTGAGGTAACAATCCTCGGCTGTTGATAACGTCAATGGTTCAGTTTGAGTGCAAGTTACCTCTGGATGACGTCATGTCGTCGATGTCGTTACGTGTTGACGGTTACCAGAGTGCTGTTGGGGGGCGGTCCTGACGTTGGTGAGTTGTGTTGGGACGTTCTCTGACCTCCTCCGAGCGATACAACCTTTGGACCCCCAGGCGGCGCCTCCACCGTGGTCGATGTCTCCAGTCCACTTCCGGGACCTGATGTTAGACCAGTAAATAAAAAGAACACAGCTTAGATATGATTGCACGTGACGCGGTGACTCAGCTGAAAGCGGGACGGACGGAAGGACAGGGTGGATGGGATACGCATGCGTGGGAAACAGGACTGGCGGGTTGACAGGTGGGGGGAGCACGAGCACCGATACGATAGGCACCTAGATATGGTGAAGTTTCTAACATATTTTCAATGATGGATGAGTGTGTCCCATATATGGTTGTGCACGCTGATGTTATGGGTGGTATGGAGTGGGGTAAGTAGTGTGAGTTCGCTCGTGACGTCATCGGTGACGTCACTGTTCGTCACCAGCATATTCATGCTCCAGAGGCCTATTGCAACTCGGTCACGTAAATTGTCGCTCAATGTAAGAAAGGATGAGGCAACTGAGTTGCAACAGCCGGCATATCAAATTGTTTCACCTTTTCAAGTTTTCCCTTAGCAATATGTTGGAAATCAAAGGTAAATTCTGAAAGAACATGAGTGCCACCTTTCTTCGAATACTTGGATGTTACGTGACCGTGCTGCGAGAATAAGGCCGATACCTACCCTGATTTGAAGCGAGATTGGTATTTGCTGATACTGTAGAGTTGGTAATCGCAGTCGTTGTCATATTCGAGTTAGGGGTAATATTTGACAAAGCTGAATTAGTTGCTTGACCATCTGCAAGAGCAAAACATACAAGAATTGATGAGGGTCCGACCAGGACGAACCCTGGCCACTTCTCTATGGCGATAAACTGAGGATGCTGAACCTAAAACTTTCAAATGACTCGTTTTCAATTTTAATAATCATATATATGATATGTACTGTTCGTCTTCGTGAAAATAATGAAAGCGTGGAAAGGTGTCTATTTGCTTCTGAGAGGTTATCTACAACAAGTTCGAAAACTGTTAGAAACTTCAGCTACTGTAGCGCCTCACTCAAATTATCGAAATAGAGAGTGT
The DNA here is from genome assembly GCA_035585475.1 of Armandia brevis. NCBI lineage: Eukaryota > Metazoa > Annelida > Polychaeta > Opheliidae > Armandia > Armandia brevis. The sequence goes on from JAXGGS010416268.1 coordinate 4,316, forward strand.
TGTTACACATACACATATATATATATATATATATATAATATTCACAAGTCAAAAGAGCGCAGCACGTCAGCTTGTATGTACATGTACTTAATCGTATGTTGCATACATACACTGCTTGCATATGTCGACATGTATACGTGTCATGAGAAATTATGCACGAATTTGACGATAAATTAATAGGTGAAATATATACGGGTATAGGATAGGTTACAATATAAAACGGCACTTTGGTACGATTTACAATAAATAAACTGGAATATAGGCAGACAATTGTGGTACTTTTAGAAAGGGATTCATATTGGAAAAGCTGCTGGTGGTTATGAAAATTACCAAAAGCATGGCACAAATATGTGGCTTCATGCATAATTTGTTACAAAAGGCGATATCACTGTAAGCCCGTGTATAGCTTAAAGTGGTTAAAGGTTCAGAGCGTTACTATATCATTTAGTTGTGCATATATATATCATATCACAGTGAGACCAAATTCTATTAATACATATTCCAAGTACATTTTTCAGTATTGAAGCAATCGCAAAACGGATGACGATTGTCATATATTGCTCCAATGCTGAAAAATGAACTTGTTAACTGTGGAGGAATGGAGGAATCTGACCAGGAAAATTTGAACTCTGGTTAGGTCTGAAAGACCGACCAACAAATCAAGCTGTTAATTATTAGTAGCTTCATCATCAAATAAGCATTCAGCAAACGCCCTATTGAGTTAGGATTGATAAGCATTATCCTTACTTAATATGCAATATGAGGAAAATAGAACGGAGGGAGGCATAGGAACCAACGCAACTCATAGCGGTTTGATGAACCTAAATGAAGCGATTTGCCGATGGTTGACCAGGCTTGCAGCGACTAGTTTGCGAAACCACTGACATCAACCAAAGTTACAAATTAATCCTGGTTACAAATCAATCTCATTCATTTATGTGGGTTAATTGATTAGGAGATTTCAATAAGAATCACAGTTCTAATTATGAGAAAAATACCCTCCTGGTTTCAATCCCTCTACGTGTCTTACTCAGTGTAGATTTTGGCCCCAATTATCTGTGACTATGCTTATATATATGCGAGCAAAAGACTCAGCAATCATAAATTCGAGAAATATATAGTGTAGATTTAGACTACCAACCCGTGGAAGAAGTTTTAACATCGACAAGTTTAATTGGCGTCCCTGGATTCGAGCTAAAATCAACCAGAGCCTTTGCAGAAGGGGACTTATCGGCTATGCTTTGTGCGCGGGTCCGGGGCAGGGAGTCTTTGTCTTCCTTTTCGGAGTGATTAAACATCAACATTGGGATTGACTCCTCGCCATTTCCTGGAGAGTAAACCAATGAGAATGCCGTTTAGATTGGGGGCAGAGGGCCAAACCTGTTGGCGGTGTTACTTAACTTAGTGCTCCAAATTGATAGCAGCTCAATCGATGAATGAATGAACAAATTGCGTCGTAAATGAAAATAAGCTAAGCTTGGCTATATATCCAATGCTGAATCAACTTAATTCAATTCAAAAATCCTCATTCACAGTTGCACGTGATTTTTGATCATATGCGCAAACAATCTAACTCGATAGCAATCGTTTCGTGAGTTGTAGCTTTCTGTGGAAAATGACGTCACGTGGGGTGCATTATCAGCCGTGCAAAATGAAATATCAATGCAAAATAAAGAGCGCACTTTGGCGGGTGACATTGGTCGACGAAACAGCGCCGGAATGGTTAAGAAATTAAACGTATTAGGTTCTTGCAGTGCGACTCGTTGTAATTGAATAACCAATTACACATAAATTGGCATGGAGACTATTAATGTGTGCATTGACATATATTCTCTGTTGCGGTTATCATAAGCACTGTGACATTCTCTAGGTGAAGAGAGATATTCATCATGTTAATGCGTTTGTCTTTCTTTTACAAAAATCCTGCGTGTATAGAATTCATTTTCTGAACATTACAATTCGTGTATAAGGGCATAGCTAAAACGTGCATGATTTTTACATCTAAACACACAGTCTGATTTGCATAACTTCTTCAGAACAAAGAAGTCATCATCTAGATGGTGATCAATCATTGACAATCAATCAATCGATGCATCATGCAATATGCTGAACTGAATAAAACGTAGTAGAACAAGAAAGTAAAAAGCCTGAACAGAATCAGCAATAAATCGAAGACAAGTAAGACTCCCTCTCCCAAATACGCCAAGCATTCACCGCAGGTCATATATACTACTCATAAGGTCGTACGTATTAACCAAGCCCATCCCCAACCAAATGAAACCATGCCATATTAAACTGTGTCTATATAGATACAAATGTACACGTATGTATGGAGGACAAACCCTCATACATATATCCAGGGACAACGGGTGACTATTGAATTAGTGAGCCATTTATATGTGACTGTGATGGACGGAATATGTGTAGTGGTTGCTCTTCGAATCGGCAGGCCTGGCCTGTGTCCATCCAAGATTTAGAGATATTGCGATTGCCTTTGTATGTAACGTTCTCAAGGAGTGTACATGTATGATAACAGGGGGTCGGGTATTCGGATGGGAAAGCTACAAAAACTACTGATGACGGACGAGGATGAAAACTGGACACGACCTTGAAATGTAGGTAAAGTTAAAACAATCACGAGGTCCTGTCGTTAAACATGTTATACTGTAGTAGTTGATAGTAGTGCATTAATTATCAACGCTGCGCTCTTCCATCTTGTAATCTCTTAACGAGGTAGAGTAATACTAAGAGAAATATACGAAAATATGTTGCATAAACGTGTCTGACAAAATACTGAATGTTAATTTGTAGCTTGCTCAACTATCGATGACATCAGACTTATCAGAAGAGTACAACAACAAAACGGAGTTTATCACAACATGGATGTTACTTCACAAGGATTAACTGGGCAGCTCTTATTGTAGTTGGTGATTTACTGTTGATAAACAGAAGCATTAATCAATGTCGTTTTCTGGATTACAAAACAACGTAGACATATCTCGTAGCACTAAATATCGGACTACAAGCTACTTAAGCTGGGCTATTACAGTCTAATCTACACAGTAGTCATGGATGAACTTTTACTATTAATCTTTTCCATCCATTAATTAAGTCGATATCCTGCGTGATATAATGTCATTGGTTCCTTTCTATAGTTGGCATGCTTGCGCAATCAGTAGAATAACAATTGAAGTTATTTACTGTGATGTATCTATGTAGGGGACTATAGTGGAGGGGTGCTGACTGGGTATGGAAGAGGGGAGAAATACCAAAATCATACACATCAAAGGGAATCACTAGAAAACACACCAATAAAGTATAACAGCCACCCAAATTATATACACTATTGGAAAGTCGGTTTAGTGATTATCCAGGGCTCCCTCTGCCTGAGTTGGGTTACATGGTAGCGATCATTTGCGACAACTGTATCGAAAGAGCACGACCTTCCTCGATACTGATTTATACGTGTTAAGTAATTACTGTTTATCATTAAAACAACATATTTGAAAATAATTCAATGCCTAATCGATTCGATGTGAAAATAATAAATGGCATCGCCCTTTCGATATTGTTGTCACAGTGAATTTTAATTAGCGCACCTTGTCTGAAAATTAAACTTTTTCAAATGGAACAGGAAGCTTTCAATAGGTTCTTATGATAATTGTGATTTTGTGAGAGGCGCAGGAGGAGGAGGAAAAAATGATATAATCTGATAATCATAAGCTCCAAATACGTAATGGTATCATATCCGCAATAACGTGTAGTAAGATGTAGGCCGTGCTTTAAAGGAAAACAACTGCAATTTAGTAGTATAGTGAACACTTCATTTCTGACAAGGTGACCTCTACCTGGGGTTGGAGAATATACTATACCTCTCTCAAATCGGGTGGGAAAACCTGTCAAAAGATCCATAACAACAGTTATCACGGACACAAAACTGACGACTCACTGACGATAAGTGACAACAATAAGTAGTAACGAGAAGTAGTACACGTGACTGTGGTTGAAAAGTAGTACAACTGATAGATTACGAGAACGATATGTAGATAGATGTAATCATCATCAATTTCGGTGGGACTTCATTCCACAATCAAAACTTAGCAGGGTGTAATGAATTTGGAAAATACGTAGGTGTTTAAAGATACTTATAAATATATAGATGGATTACATTACGCCATAGCAAACCGAGGTGGCGGTGGTTTGTATGTAAATGGCTAGAGACGCGCTAAGCAAATCGCTGGCGCTAAATCTCGCTAAAATATGCGCTAAGCTCCGAATGAGTCCGTAAAATCCTAAAATTTACATCCTCTATACGCTCCACTTTATGTCTGGCTGTACCGTCTGATTACATCAATAATATAATTCATAACAAAGTCACGAATACAAGTTACCAAAGTGGCACCACTACAATAATATATATAAGTATATATCGATAGATAGGTGTGATATATAAATGTAGTAAAATTATTAAGCATGCGCTAGATTTGACTTTTTGATCCGGTCCATCTATACAGCTTTATGTTTGTACCTGAATATTCATGTAGATTGGCAAAAAAAGTTTACAAGCGACAGCTGCGTCGATTACAGTGTGTGTGTATTTAACAAAAGTGTGAATTGATAAGAATTTTGAAAAATTATAAGCGCATAAGCATAGATCACTTACTACGGAAAGGCATCATCTCTTGAATCGCGCCTCCTGACGCTAAAGGAAAAATAATAGGAGCAGATATTACAGTGTGGTCATTTAGTATCTTTTATCTATGATTACACATTCAGAGATTAAATAATTAGAAGTCAGAGAAAAAGGAAAGCATGCAAAACGTTAACGAAATAAGTAAATATTTTCGGAGTGAAATTTGAAAATGATAAGTTGCTTTATTTTAGTTTACTAATAGACGGTAACTAGAGGGCTACGACCAGCAACGAAAAGGGCTGCCTTTCGATTGTAGGGGGAAAGCAAAAGTTTGACAAAAACCAAAGATTTGATAAACGCTTTAATAACATGCGACTGTTTTAATGAAAAGTTAAGTTTGCGCCACTGCAACGAGCGCGCTACTTTGATGTGTTAAAGCGCATGCGTCCGCTAGCAGCCAATGGGAGAAGTAGTCTGCGCATGTCGGTATAGGGGGTGGTGAAGAATTACGTGCATGCAGGATCCATGTTAGCCAATAGAATCAATGACACCTAGTGTGATTAATATGAGAGCTGGAATACAATTATGGCAATACCAAGCGGTTTAGTACTACGTAAACACAATGTATGCTATAAATGTCCCGTCAGAGACAGAACGATTGTAGGATGTGTGAGGAGAATTGTCAACCATTAGCTGTAGAAGTGTCAACATGAATCAATAATTATTACACATAGTTATGTAAAACATATATACACAATCACCATTTCACCATCACCACAACACACCGCATGCAAAAAATGTAATCCATATGAAAGTCCATAAAGTTAGCAATTAAGGTTTCCAATTCTGAATTTTGTACAGATAGTTTCCAGATAGTGCAGTTTTTATCGGAATATCAGAATGGCTAATGCATCAATTGGTGCATCAAAGTAGGTCAAATTGTAGTCCCGAATAAACCCAGGGATTTTACTGTGCGTATTATTTACCTAAGGTTGGCACAGCGAAGGGCATACTCCATACTAATAGGAATACATACACAATATTTGATTCCCCTTTCATACTTGAAAACAATCAATTAAGTCAGATTTACGTCACTAATACAAAGCATGCAAAACGACATCACTACCTTGACGAACATGCTGGATATTTTAAGGCATACATAATTCAATATATCAATCTGTTTAAATACAACAAGATACTTGTGTATGTATCTCATCAAAATATTGCATATTATTCTATACTTTGCATTTTTTGACTTGATGTATTCACGTTACTAAATATCAACATATTAAATGTTTGAAAACATTTAGCATGAGTAATGACTACGTTTGACTGCAACTTAAATGAAACTCGCAATGGAAATTCACTGAGTTTACTGTTCAACAACTACGGCATATATAAATGTAACAAACGCCAGATCGATGTGCGCTTTTATCAAACTAAGTCAAATCAAATCGCGCAAAAATACGATATATGTAAACATATATTCATAATCTAGCAGTTAAGTGATTGAAAAATAGTGCGAGATGAATGAAGACTTACGCTCGGCACGGAGCCCCACTTACCTATTCGATTCATCTTGTTGTCCAATGATCCTGGGTGGTTGTGTTTGATCGCGTTCATGCGCCGGTTTTGAGGTCCTCCCCCGGCAGCTGGTCCTTTAGGCCGGACTGCCTCCACGGGCAGTACTCTCCGGCGCTTCTTGGGCAGCTTCGCACGCGCCTGGGTGTGGGAGTAGAACAGCGCAAAGTTGGAGACTATGACCGGAACCGGAAGTGCGATGGTCAGCACCCCAGTAAGTGCGCACAGACTGCCAACGAACATGCCAACATATGTTTTAGGTACCATGTCACCATACCCTACCGTGGTCATGGTGACGATGGCCCACCAAAGTCCGACCGGGATCGAAGTAAAGTCGTTCTTAGGATTATACTGTATCCTCTCCGCATAGAATATAAGCGCGGCAAATATGACAATGCCAAGTACTAGAAAAAATATCAGCAAGCTGAGCTCGTGTGCGCTTGCTTTGAAAGTATGTATCAAAATCTTCAGGCCTGGACTGTGTCGCGTCAGTTTGAATAATCTCATGATACGAATGATACTGAAGAACTCCAGTATGTCATTTTCTTTTTTCAATCGTGTAAGAAGAAAGTCTAGGTAGAAGGACAGCGTGGCCACAAAGTCTATGATATTTACTGGCGCCCGAACAAAATCCAGTTTGCTCGGGCTGACGATGAAGCGGATAACTATCTCAAATGTGAACCACGCGTTACAGGCACATTCAATGTAGAAGAACGAATCGTGCGGCTCAGTTCGTTTCTTTTCAAGCGTCCAAGTCTGAGTGTTATTTGCATCCCCCTTGGATAAGGTTATATTCTTAATAACTGGCACTCTCATATTTGGGTGGGTCTTGAGGCAAAATGATAGGATGGATACCACAATGAAGAAAACCGAGACGACCGCCACTATCTGTAAAGAGAAACGCAAATACATTATGAGTAATTGTTCCGATTGTTTGCTGCTTATTTGTTTTACTACTACCCTTGAATGGCTTCAGGTTGAGGCAGAGGAAAAAGTAACTCAACGAGTCGAATTATCTATATTCGGGATTGTGTTATTCGGCTGCGAAGAGCGGGATGCACACATAGTTAAGCACAAAAGAATAGTAACAAAAATTCAAATTTCGCATTAAGTACTTATCATTTAATTACTTAGATGAATTTGAACGAAATTTAGAGTTGGTAGAGCTGACTGCAGATGTGACTAACCATTATCGATCGAAATAATTCCTATTACACTTTTGGATTTCAACAATCTACTCTTATTTTAAAGGTGTTTAAAATTAATAATTAATTTGTGGGGGTGGGATATATGAGCGTATCTGATTGTGTTGCTAACTAAATTGTTCTTAATTAAATTCAGAAAATCTAATTAAACACTGATAAATCTTAAAGTATATCTTAAAAATGAAAACACGTGAATATGACCGATTAATCAATATCAATACATGACATTGGTATTTAAAACGTTGTAAATTTAGGTCGATCAATATAACAATAAAAATATTTCAAATGAAATTGAAAAGTGCGTTAATCAAGAATTACTAATTAGCTAGAACAGTCGGCATGCACTAGACAAAAAATTAACATATTAGTCTCGATACGATAAACACATTCATAAATTGATTATGCAGTTATATACATCTTCCTGATCTTACAGTGTTGTTAGTTGTCTAAGCAAAACGACACAGGAGT
>JAXGGS010416379.1:0-12200 GCA_035585475.1 Armandia brevis
CCAGTTGGAATATATACTCCACGATCACCATAAGACAAGTGACACTTCCCCGTAGAGGAGGAATCATCATTATTTATTCTACCACCACACAAATGTACGGGGTCAGCGGGTTTGTCTCCTGTATCACATCTCCGTATATCTCCCCGTCTGTCCAATACCAGCATCTTATATATAGGTCTTTAATCATTTAAAACAATCAGTGAAACAAGATTATTTGAGATTAACATGCGGTATTTAATCCTTGATCCCATCATTTAGCGCATCTTGAGGAATTAGTTAACAGGGCCGCACAGGGTTATCGCAACCTCGATTTTCTGTTCCGTCTCGTATGTAACATGGAAATGACGACATTCGTTGTCACATATCAAGTAAATCGCACTTTGTGTGATATTCCAGTCGTACGCGGTATTATCGAGATACTTTTGATATACTACATGTACTGTCAAATCACGGTCAGCTTGGACTGTCACGCTGACGTTGATAGCTCGGGTTGTCGGCCCGGGGTGATGGCCCGGGTTGTTGGTTTGGCTGGGAGAGCCGCAACACAACTGATGGATCATGTAATCAGGACTGAACAGTACATGCATAGAATACATCGATATTCATAAGAATCGATCAGTAAGCAAACTGGATCTAGATATCCCTCTGACCAGACTGATGATTAAAACCGGTAGATGAGCCGGAGACGATCGCCCGCTGTGAAAACATTATACTACTCCAAACCAGATCAGCGGGTCAGTCTCCTCCTCCATGTTTTCTTAGATCTCAGCGTCTGTGTTAATGCCGGAGTTTTAATTACCTTCTTAAATCACCGCTGAACAATAGGCACTACCACAAACAGATCATCTCATCTTAGCTGCCTATTATTAGGCATTGCCATTGGATTACAGAAGGTAGGAGAACACGCGGATACATGTAGTTATGGCGCGCGCAGAGTTTACTGCGCATAAATCTTGAATGTTTAATGTTTTCTAAAGACGATGATCACAGGCAATCTCTATGTCCACTTCATTAGCTGAGAATAGATAGAATATTCGTGGTACTGAATGTTCGCTTTCATAAAATGTCTGTAGACTTTATAAAAATTAACCATACTAGCTTGTATTTTCAGAGTTTAGTAGAAAAAAACGTTGAAAAGACTGAATTGACTGAATTGGAAGCACAAACAACATATTGAATAATTATCATTACAGGTCACGAACATCATTTGTTACACATTAGAAATCTAAATTCAGAAAAGAATTTTCGTATATTATCCTGTGAATCTGTTTGTCAGTCCCGCATCAGGCAATTAACAAACAGTTGTTATTGATGTTGTAAAACTGGACATTCACCTGGACGGTTGCGTCTCCTCTCGATTGTTCCTCTCCATGGGAGGCTAAAACACGCGTACACACGGCGCGTGTAGCCATGTATTATAGGCACGTGCTTCATACATGTACTCAGGTACCTATACACGCGCCTTATGTACTATTCTATGATACGTGTTACATACTCATATGGAATACACGCGTTGTTAATTGTATCTTTCATGCTCTAATCTGTATACGGAAGTTTGTAGAATTGTTTTTAATCAATAACTATGTAATGCCCTATTTTTAATTTATGTGATCATATTCATCCTCTGATTTATGATGTTTATTGGATATTCTATTCACCGCATTTTAAGTAGCTTGGACATACTCATTAACAGTACGTCTGTATGTAACTTGGTGGATTAGCTAATACGTGTATAAACATCAATCATCTGTATAACATTGTGAAATCAGCACACAAAATCGCGATAACTCCCGATGGGCTCCATATTGGAGAACATGATTATCATAAGTATACATGGACCAGTAAAACAATACTCCCCCTCCATCCAGTGAACCAAATGACAGATTGATAATCCATGGTTCGGTGAAAATTATACAATGGTACCACATGCACAATAATTTGAAACTGTGGATGACAGAAAGATTCATTTATTCAAACGTTGTTCTAAAAGTGGTGACTCCGAATTTGAATTTGAATGAATCGATTCGAAGCACCTTCTTCAATCTTTGAATATGGGCCCCAATATTGTTGCCAGGAGGGTGCCAAGAGGCTATTTAAGTAGTTAATGTATAAATATTAGTGCTATAAGACAATAGGATTAGATCTTATGTCGAGCTCGTTAACCTGTAACTTATAAGTGTCATGAACGTGTTGTTCTACACAAGTTTATACAACAATAGATTACGGCACCAGCAGCTTCTTCAAACTTGTCTAATTAAAACCTGATCAAGGGGACAGGTGCTTGGCTCGTGCCAGTTGCTCCGAGGACTACGGGGAGATGTTTTGTCCCGCGCATTCTGTTTCCAGGCCTACATATGAATGAATCATTACACGTTCAATACGAATCGTACAAAACCAATTCATAATTTGACAAGACTATAAAGTAACAAAATATATAGAAATAAAGGTATATTTGTGCTCGCCGTAATTAAAAGGGAGCCAGTTTTTGTACTTTACACCAAGGCAATAAGTAAAATTTAAAGCCTGCTCTATGTTGTCATGATTATTTTTTTTGTCAGCATGTAATCCAAGAACAAATAATTTCACCTCGCTATCATATTGGATGAAGTTCGTGTCTAAATCAGACGTTGCTTAATGTTCGAGCAAAAGGGTTGCAGTACAAATAAATTCAATTAAATCAAGGATGATTACACAGAGTAATATTTAAAAACAATATCCGCCCAAATAAAGCACACAATGTACGGTTCTATAAGCGGTAAACGGGCACATTCGGGCACTGAGAAGATTTGCTAGCGTTGTAAACATCATATATAATGGCAGATACAACCTGCCCATTGCATTACTTGAGAAATTATATAGCGGCCCACTGTATGTTCAACATAAACAACTGCTGAATCGGATCAATGAAGATAATCAAAATTATTGAAACTTATTGTTTGAACTTCTGATAGATATATACGTATATTCAATCAAAAGTTCATCACAGCAAAATTTGAGCTGTGATGAACTTTTGATTCAATGTATTACATGTACCTGCTTCCATAACAAATTCAATTTTTTTCGAGATGAACATGGATTTTCATAATAATCAGCAGTCTGTTGGGCTGGTGACTTCGCGTGACTCCCGCTCTTACCATTTGACTTTCACCTCGAAATGCGTATGTAAGATTTCTTAGAAAACCTAAGATCAATAGGAGTGCAAGTGGAATCTAGTCGTATCGTCAGCTTATATATAGTATGGATAATACTAGTTTCAACATTTTGGGTACGTCGAATGTATTCGGAGAAAATCGTCCGTCGAATATATCTCCTATAGGAAAGTGCATGACCCGAGGTGAATGTAGCATGACCCTCTCGACAGTGGCAATAAATTCATGTATTAAAGTCAGTATTTAAAATCCCGTGGTGATATGGGATGTTGAATGAATATAACGTTGACACAATATATATGTGTGCAGGCCTATGACAAGCGTTCAATCAAATATTCTGTTCTTGGATCATTCGACATCTATGATTGTCCAGAAATACGCTTGTGGCAATAGCGAGGCTTAATGATGCTATCAGGGGACACCATAAACCCGGGTGCATTGGGATGCAAATAATATCTTGCGCATTATCATTAATATAACACGGTCGAAGCACCAGGCTATTTTAAGAATATTAATTCATGTATATTCTTTGAGAAATTTAGACAAATAATTTTAAATTACGATTAGATTAAAACATCTATCAACCCGACCGGCCACCTTTGATCAGTTCACTGTCGCCGGACAGGTAACTTGCTCGGCTCGACCAATCAGGAGAGATTGTTATGCCACCGGCCAATCAGCGTGAAGCGGTTATGTCTTAGCTATTGTCATCCCGGAGGTGGTGAGTGAGAAAACAATAGGTACTCACAATGGGAGGTGACTCTGTGTTAGCAATAAATGCCGGCCGGGATGACCGGAGAGTTAGTTGTATGAAGGCGTTCACAGCTAAACCGTCCACAGCTCCTACTTATACACTCGCTCTACACTTGGAGAATCTCAGTTTTATTCAGCAAAGTCCTCGAAGGAGTTGCGAGTAGTTAAACATCGTCATGGCGTTCCGTGAAAACAGCCCCGTGCATTTTGAAGGGAGACATCAATGGGATATCAACGATAGCAATATGCCAAAGGTAAGGATCGAAATACTGTTGTGATGACTGACACTTGATCCTCCCACAATTTAAATCTGTCTGCTCACTGGTATATAACCGCGCGAATCACACAAAATTAATCCAAGATAAACTGTCGATTTGTGTTTTTTGAATGAATTAAATCCGAACGCATACACTTTTTTTGCTATAGATTTTGGACGCCGATGACTTTCAAGAATGGCCAAACGGTCACAGTAAATTCGCCTACCGCGGTGACTGCGAAGAAGGAAAGAAACACTCGAGTGGCTGGGCCATGAGAAACACCAACAATCATAACGTCAACATCCTCAAGAAATCCTGTCTCGGTGTTCTAGTCTGTAACAAAAGCTGCGTCCTCGACAACGGAAAGAAAGTCACACTCAGACCAGCGATTTGTGACAAGGCCAGGAAAAAGCAATTTGGTAAGTTTCAATGATCTTTCAGATGGTTTACGATCATGTATTTACAAAACAAATTTTAAAGTAAATCAACGGAAATTGATCGCTGCATTAATTTATATAATCATCTCAAACTAAACCATTGTCTCCATTGAAGCAAACTGATATTTTAAAATCTTCTGATTCTTTGTTCTGCAGGAAAAACTTGTCCAAACGTTAAATGCTCCGGTAAACTAGAGCTGATGACTTGCGGCGGACACTGCGGCTACCCCGTCACTCATTTCTGGAGGAAAACCAACGGCTACATCTTCTTCCAGGCCAAGGGCGTCCACGACCACTCTCAGCCAGAGGTGAAATCCTGCGCCAAGAGCCGCAGATACAGCGTCGGCGGCACCAAGGATACCAAACCCGAGACCAAGAAAAGGGGCATTAAGCGAGGCATCAGCTCGGTGGAGATTCCAGATCACGACTATGATGGCGTAAAGATACAGAGGATAGATATCCAGCCTGTAGAGTACAGAACCGTTACCAAATACACACCGCCAGCCACCGTCATCAGCAGCCCAAACAACCAGGAGATGATGTCCATCACCTGGCCACAGGACAGCACAAACCAAGTCTACAGCACCTCAGACTTCCCCAACTTTGACTTTGGTATAAACGACAGCTCAGTTCAGGTGAGCACCACACCGAGTGTGGAGACTCGAATGTTCACCGTCTACCCGACATCTGAGGGCGGCTACAGCACGGTGAACACCTCTCAGCAGCAGCTAGATTACTCCGTCAACAGTGTGTTTGATCCTGCCGGGGAGAGTACACGTCTCGGTGCATCACCTACATCTTACCATAACGACTCCATCACCAGTAGCAACAGCAGCAGTAGCGGGAGAACTTCACCATCTTCATCATCATTTGGAGAGCAGCACAGTCTCTACAGCACCACGGACGCTCGGGGACCTTTCCTGGATGACCTGGATGACCTTGATCTGTTTGGCGGAGTTGGCAAGTTCGGAGCGTTTAATCTTGACCTTCTCGACCTCCCATCTATCGAGTCAATTCTCGAGGAAAACCTGGAGAAGGAGAAGCTGTCCGCTGTCAAGGTGGAGACTCCCGTGTTCTCCCCGGTAGAGAGCCTGGAGTCCCCGGCCTGGGGAAAGATCGTCACACCGAGCCGTGGTCCATCTCCCGATCACTCGTTGTCCGAGCTACTGCCGTTGCACTCTTCTAAGATACCCGAGGCATCAGCTGGACTTTATTCTGTCGAATCGGCAACTTCACTGTCATTCACAGACCCATACGATCCACTAAATGTGTTCAGGGATTTGAGCCATAATTTCCCTGAAATCTATTCCAGTTGAATTGTTTAACATTAAAAGTATATTTATTGAATTCTTGAAGAGAAGTATCACGGAATAGCGAAGGAGATCTCAATTTAAAGGAAACGATACCATTTATTTATTTTCAAACCTATAATTGTATATATATTAAATCAAGGTATTATGTTTATTGAAACTAGTCATCGGTAAATATATACGTATGTGTATCTTGGTATTTTTGTACATGAATATGATAATTCTGCGCGTAACGGTTTAGTCGCAATATAGTATTTTTAAAAGCATAATATGTTTTTATCATGTCGAAATTGTTAATATTCATTGTTAATCGTGTTATCAATAATTAATGTGTGAGTTTGAAATAATACTTTATGAAATCAATAAAGCACTGCCCAATTGATTGAAATCTAAAAGTGAGATATCCAATTTATTTTTTAGAAATCATAACAGAATATATATTTATGATATGATACCGGTAATTAACGGTTTAATAATTTAGTTGTCATGACAATCGATGATTGAGCTAATAATGACTATATAGCATATTCATGACAATATATGATCATACGTAATGAACCTAATGTTTTAATGTTTATCATTAAGCGTTCGTGATAGTAGGCAGTGACTATGTAGCATGCTTTGCATAGCTTGTAGCAAAAAATTATAAGTAAAGTGTGTGCTATTATGAGATATTATTTAAAAAAAAGTTTTTAAAAAATATGTTGAGCGTGATACATTTTACCCATTTCAGACAGGTCAGGCGATATAGTTATGACATGATTTGAATAAAACCATATATGTTTCTTATTTTTACTGACCGAACCATGCAGTTTGAATTGAGCTAGCTGCTGCCAATTTATTTTTGAACCAATTTATTCATAATTTAAGTTGCTTTCTGAGAATATTGTTACATGGACATCTCTCGCCACATTTTTATTCACCTCCTGATTTTAAGCTTTGTAGCTCTTTGTGTCATCTAGAACTAATTTATTCTTCTAAACCATAAAGTTACGTTTACACAAGCACACTTAAATTCCATAACTAATATTGAATGGATTGTGTCAGCGACCGCCGTGTCACATTACGTCGTTAATAAAAGCACGAATCGTTAATAAAAGCACGAATTGAAGGCGGAATAGATGAAGAGGCTGTTAGTGCCAGATATCCCTCATCTCCCACTCGTAATCACCGTCAGTTTCCACGATGCCTGCACAGAGAGCACATGCGGGACAACGATGATCTAACTCGGCGAATCGCTTCTGTATTATCCGCCGATAAAAGGATCCGGCGCATGTGAAAATCGCCCCCGTCTTGACCATAGAAACTCGTAGCTGGCATTTCTATGCTACCAGCATGACCAGAGCATAGCGGTCACTCGTTTGGACATTTAATTTTAGAATTCGAAATACTGATTATACAATAGTGTGTAGTGGGATGAGTCCAGTAATTAGCACATGTTTGCCTGCTTCTGTCTGACCGGTGTTTTCTGTCCACTTGCAGGACACCCGGCAGGAGGGTGATCAGCCATTACTCATTTTCACCTGCTCATTGTCATAATTTATTACAGTCAGCGGGCCAGGTCCGGCCAGGTGCATTTAAGTTTAGAATATGTTAATTATCGCATTCAGGTCTTTGAATTCGTTTTCTTGTCACTTAAATGAAATGCTCAATTTGGATAAACCCACCTACAACACCGCACCTAGGCTATATAGAAAGTATATTTAGCAAAAAATGTATTAAAATGAAAGTATTATACGATCATGCTAGTATTAGCTGGTATTGTATGTTATTTTCGTAGGTATAATAAGCAAAGTATCGTCGGACTGGATGTTCGTAATGCCCATGTGCCGAATAGATGGAACTAACAAAAATATTTCAAATTCTAAACGATCGTTGTTTTTAAGAAGCTCACAATAGCGTAAAGTTAGACAAATCATATCCCTGCTTTTCGGTCGTCTATGATTAATCTATTACCCATCCTACAGTTTGGCTTTTCTTACAAGCGCAGAGCTGGCGACTTGAACAGGCTCCCGAGATGGTCCGTTCAAGTACCCCAGTACTGCCGCTCTTTGCAAACTGGCGGTTCTGACTATCCCACAGGGCAATTTTGAAGGTTGGCCAATACATATTAATATATATTTTCTGACCAACACCTGGCTTCAGTAGCCCGGTTAGCTCAGTCGGTAGAGCATGGGACTCTTACAAGTCAGCTAACCTTAAGCTCGAGATATCCCAGGGTCGTGGGTTCGAGCCCCACATCGGGCGCTTCCTTTTTTAGTTTCAGCCTTTTGAAAGTAGTATTAATTTTTACAGTCAGTAGTAGGGTGCAGGTATATGTGTATATGTGTAACAAAACCAGGACAGATCCGGCAGCTTTATTCGGCCGAAACGGGCCGAACTGAGGCGGCCTCAGTTTGCAATCTGATGCTGCCCACCGGCTGGCTGTAATCGCGATGCGCGCGCGAGTGCATTAGGGGAACTTAACGGAGGCTTAACGCGTATATAACGTAAACGAAACAATAAGCCGTAGCTGTTAGTTTAACTCATTTTTACAAATTGAGCTTGATCAATTGACACTGAAAAAAGAAGTATGAATGCGCGTCTTACGATACACACACAATTTTGATTAGTAAATAATTTTTATTTTTATTTCAAATCAGCTCGACTAAAATATTTATGTTCAAAGAAACACAGCTAGTGATCAAGTTATCTCCTAGTTTCAGGTATATTTTTTACAAAAACCCGGACTGTTCGGGTATATTTAAGATACTTTGTGGTCAATCGATTTATCTTTTCGAGAATTTAGCCTTGAAGGTAGTTTAGATCCAGAATGCCATATTAACTGATGCTAGTTCTCTGCTCGTTCTTCCACCATTTTCCAACCCTACGCCTACGATCCTTTACTATACATATACCGGGACATATACATATAGGATCAAATTTGCATTTTAAAAGGTTTTAATTGTTCATGTCAAAACATGAACCTACTGCATGGCAGGAATGAATTCAGAAATGAAACAGACTTACAAACAGAGTTAACTCAGTAATTACTGGTAATGACTTTATTTCTTGTGGTAATCATACATATAGTACTATATAGTTGACAAATCATTGGAGCAATAACCGATTCATGAAGACAAACGCTAGTTCTCGATGCCCCTAAGGCAATTTTGCGAAATATCACCTTTAATCAATCCCCCCTTGGCCGATATTGGATGGATTTGTATAGGATTTGGCCAAGGTGTGTCAATCATTGTGATCTACAACCTTATGGAGCCAAAGAAAAAAATTGATTGAACGGTCAAAAGATATTGATTAAAGATCAATACAACAATGACCTGTAACAATGACCCATAGCTGATCATTGGTCCACAAATATATTTGAATTATGATGTATGTCACCCATTATGACGTTCCCTTTATGACGTCATATGCCTACTATGACGTAGGCGACGTCATAATGGGTGAAATACATCACATCATTGTTTCTACAGCAGGTGCCCCCCGGGTCATTGTCCGGGTCATTGTTTGTTGCCTTAAGGGCATCGAGTTATATACAATTAACATAATTCACCAGAAATTAGTATATATATGCTAATACATGTGCAGTGTTCCAATATTATCAAAATAAACTAAAAAATAGCAGGTGGTATCATGACAGTCACGCCACTGACATCAGTACAGGTACCATGCCGGTATGTGACACAATGTTTCATGCACAGAATTGGAGGCAACAATTTCAGCATTATAGATAGCATCCTTGGTAATCTCCAATGCTCTAGACCAATTGGTAATCTGTAACAATGTGAAACAATTTTGCACAACAGCATCATAACCGAAAATTTCATGACAAAGTCAAGTAATATTGGTAATTATGTGTACCATCATAGAAACCACTAATTCTTCAAAGACAATAAGTTTTCTTTATCCTGTGCATTCTCATAAAATATGCATACATGTACAAAGGTGCGTATTTGAAAGTGTGTGCCCATATATATCATAGTTACTATATTGATATACGCCTACAAGCTCCTACATGTACACATGTCTAAGGGACCTACAGAAACGCAATGCAGAGCTTACATAGCGAATTCCCCGCACGGTGTTTCATTGTCCAAAACCAGTATGTCGTAATCATGGCAACACAAGGCTTGTAGCTTACCCTCAAACTTTTAAACTAGTATAGGACACAGTACTATTTGGCAGACTCGTTATCCAAAACGAGTCACTATGCTTGCTGTACATCCTATTAAAAGGAAAAAAATATATATCCACAGGTAAAATTGTACTTCAGTACACTATTGATATGACGCAACAAATATAGCAAATGACCTATACAGCATGTATAGGTACATTTGAAGTTTCTCACTATGAACTACATTGTATGCCCTCCGAAGAAATGTTAATATCCTGTGAGGTACCCTAATATTATGCGAATCTAGGAAGCGAAACAGGAAACATGCATCTGTTTAAAATAGTCACTTAAAACAAAAACATAACCGATGGCTCTCCATTTCTAATATTCTTTGCACATTTCCTGGGCATAGTTTCTAAAGTACCTGATCTTATGGATGCATGTCTGTTTAATCCACCATGCATAGATAACATATCAGCTCCGTGAATGTATGGGAGTCTAAATTCTGAAATGATATAAATCTACATTAGGCCCTTGAAATGAAAGAGAGCGCCCGTCAACTCGACAACTGTCTGCTAATGTAATGTAGATCATATTATGTAACTTATGTAACTGAGCGACTTCAGGCCATATCTGAAGTAACGCGAACTGTCTCAGTCAAAATTTAATCACGTGAAAACAAACTGACCAGTGTTTCTATTACATGCTGTACTAGAACAAGCTTTACTATGTCTTTCCGCCAGGTTCTAGATAGTCCGCGGCCCATTTGTTGTGGCATAACACATTATAAAATTAAATTAAAACATACACGTCGGGTTTTAGCATAGATCTTCAGTACAAATACATCAAAGGCTAAAATAAAAGGATTAATTAGTATCTTGTTGTGGAAGATGACGTGCTCCTTCAATTTCATGCATCTCCCTTATGAGACTGTCCATCCGAAAACTGGCGAATCCTATAAAAAAAAGCTAGTGGGTCAAACATATACTCATGTTTTCTTGTTACATGTGTTCGCAAAATGAATTAAATAATTTTTATATTGCTATAGTTGACTTACATTTGGCCTAACTTGCAAGTTAGCTTACGGCAGTAGCAGTTTACGGGTTCATCATACTCCTCAGACAAATTCAACAACACTCCCAGATGATTTTCACAGTCAACGTTCATTTGGTAAAGTTTGGTACTAGGAACAGACATCAATATAGTGGACCATCAGTATCACGAAAAATACGAAATAAGATGGACTATATCGCTGTTCTCCCCTGCTACCCGCGTTAAATAGAGGGTCCACAGTCTATAGCTTGGGCCCTGAACTAAACTGTACATCAGCTCGATTCTTGAGGAATCTTTAAACCGCTTTCATATAGATATCCTTCACTTCATTATGGAGGGTTGACCGGCGCAGTTGACTCAGCGTACATGTAGCGGGTACTCACCCTGACATCATTTTGGCGGATGCTGCCCCGATCGGCCCCACCGTCTGATGCAGCAACTCGTTTGTGTGGCTCCCAGATAGAGGCATCAACACTGTCAGTTTTCTTTGGGGAAAAAGGGTCATGCCATTAATGTTGTAATGTATTCAGTGTAATATACATATGCTTGTACATGTATTACAATTATAAAATACTTGAACCTACCTATGATGGGCCCTCCAAACAGATAGACCGTGTTCTGTATACACCCTGGTATGACCGATCTTGGCCTTACTGGAATGAGTTCAGGAGATCCAGAAGGGGGTTCTAATTCTCAAACTTGAAATCCTGAAAAGTGAATGTAAACATGTCGGTTAACTTTGCGCTGTGACAAGCTCTATAGTGTGCACTTAACGATACTTTACATGTAGGACGTTATATGTATCAGTGTGTACCTTGTACACGGTATCTGCATAGAGTTTGGAGAGTCGTAGTCATACAGCCAACAATGAAAGACATTAGTATCTTCCCTAAGAAGAATACAGGGGCCATCAACGGTTCATTCTGCTGGATCTTTCTTCTTATGGCATTTCTTGCTGGCTGGGCAAAGAAGAAAAACCGCAGAACGAACATTCTGCTGGGAACTATTTTTCAAATATTTGTTCTGCTGGGAACTTTTTTTCATATATTTGTTCTGCTGGGAACTTTTTTTTCAAACATTTATTCTGCTGGGAACTTTTTTTCAAATATTTGTTCTGCTGGAAA
>JAXGGS010416935.1:0-12190 GCA_035585475.1 Armandia brevis
CTCATACATAAATTAACTATAAATACAAAAAAAATTTCTAGTTAATGCTTCTCTATGTTCCCTATGGGGCATTTGTATCACTTTTCTTCAAAACACTGTGTGATATAAGCCTTTAGTGCAGTAATTACTTTGGCAACATTTTACTTGAAATATAGAAAATGAAGGATTTGCTAACATACATTGACATCAAATTGTCAAATGATGAGCTAAAGGTTGTTGTCTCAATGTTTGTAAATGCTGCACCAGGTAGTACACAATTTGTTAGCTAGTTTCACAGATAAAAATTTCTATGTGTAATAATCGTACTTTAAATAATTTCTAGAAATGTGCTCATAATATTCTGCACACTTGTGTAAAAGAGTGTGAATGTAATTTTTTGCCAGTAATTTGCAGAGATTAAACTAGCTAACCACCATGTCAAGGATTAAACGAAAAGCACAGCGTTACGTGCCTAACTCAATAATGATATCGCAATTGCGCTATAAGAAGGGCGTTCTGATGCATTTTGTAGACTATTCGGTGTTCATCATTTATTCGGCGCGACCAATATCCTGATAGGGCGTGTTTGAGTGGTTCTGGCTTGCCAATACCAACAAACGGATCTCGTTGAATGGCTTTGATGAGGGTATTGATTCGATCAAGTGTTTTTTTGTCTGTCTTTTGCCAATAAAGGTAATCTTCCCATGCTTTTTCTGCAAAGAGTAGCTTCACTCAATTAGTTCCTTTTCAACTCCTTTGCCGCCTTCAAGTTCGCTAATCGATTCGATTAATCGTTGAGTGTTTGCCGGGCTTCTGAGCAGGTATGCCGTTTCTTCTAGTGCTTGATAGTCATCCATAGACATCATTACAACAGCGCCTTCTCCCTTGCGTGTTATAGCAATGGGTGCATGGTCGTCGCACACTTGTTCCATTGTTTTGGCAAGGTTGCTGCGGGCAGAGGTGTAGCTTATGCTTTCCATTTCATTCAAACCGTACATGTACGTAAATATGTACATAGTGTATCAGTAGATTACAAGCCAATCAACTATCGCTCTGGTGCCATAGGATGGCAACACGCGGTTTAACGCTTAGCAAAATCCGCAATAGCTTGTCCTTCAAGCCGATAGCCAATCCATTCGTTTTGGGGTTTTGCCCCAATTGATTCGTAGAATTGTATTGCTGGTTCATTCCAGTCTAGAACACTCCATTCAATTCTGCCATAGTTGTTTTCTACAGCTATGGTCGCTAAATACTTTAACAATTTCTTTCCAGCACCCGCGCCACGGTGGTTAGGGGAGATGTATAGGTCTTCTAAATACAACCCGTGTTTGCCGAGCCATGTTGAGTAATTGAGGAAGTACACAGCAAAGCCTATTGGTTGGTCATCGTAGGAGCAAATAACGGCTTTTGTTGTTGTGGTCTTAGAGTCTAACAGGCTGTTTTTTATATCTTCTACAGTGGCTATTACTGCGTTTTCTGCATTCTCAAATATGGCAAGTTCTTTGATGAATGTGAAAATCAACGCAGCGTCTTCCACCGTTGCTTCTCTGATACCGATTGTGGGCAAGGTTTTCTCCGGTGTGTGGTGTGTTGCTGGGGTTAGCAGTTCATTTTGGCTGATTTAGGTATTGACCTATGGGCTGTTTGTTTGCGCGGTGGGGATAAACAGAGTGTTGCAGTGTGGGCAGCCGTATTGCACATGCTGCCCGTATTGTTTATATATAACAGGTAGTTATTCTGCTGTCCAGCCGCCGTCTACTAGTAAGGATGTACCAGTAATGAGTGCTGATGCGTCTGATGCGAGGAATACTGCTGGGCCCATGATGTCTTCTACTTCGCCAACTCTGCCTAGTTTGATTTTTTCTGTGAGCCACTTTAGACGTTCTGGGTTATCAAACGTTGATTGGGTGAGGTTGGTGCGTATGAAAGTAGGGCAGAGGGTATTAATACGTATGCCGTGTTTTCCCCATTCAATTGCCATTGTTTTGGTGAAGCCTTCAACAGCGTGTTTAGACGCACAATAGACGGCTCTGTCTATGCCGCCTACATGTCCCATTTGCGACGATATATGCACTATTGCGCCAGGCTTTTTTGCATCGATTAGTTTTTGCGCAATACAGGTTGAGAGGAAATAGGCGCCTCTGGTATTGGTGGCGAGAACTTTATCAAAATCTGCAATTTTGGTTTCTAGCGAAGCAGTGTGTACGGCGACACCGGCGCTATTGATGAGCACATCGAAGGCCTCTACGCCGTCTAGCGTTTGCAGGATGGTGTTTGCATCGCTCATGTCGAGCATCAGTGCGTCTGCTTGCAGGCCTTTGTCTTGGAATGCTTGCACAAGGTTGTTGAGCTTGTCTTGGTTGCGGCCAGCGAGGGTGGTATGTGCGCCTGCTTCTGCTATTGCAACTGCACAGGCGAGGCCTATGCCGCCAGTAGCACCGGTAACCAGTGCGCGTTTGCCGTCGAGCCGAAAAGAGGGGGTAGTGGGTAATTGCATAGCTGTGGTTCGTATGTTTGGTGAGTTTGGAATGCGGTTTTGGTACTTGATCTAATACGAGATAAGCACCTAAGCAGTCTATTGCCCCTGCTGGCTAATTGCAATTGTGCCTAGTGATTCCAAGCAGTAAACGCTTGGTGTAACGCCAAGCGCTGTCTTGGGTGTTTTGCTTAGATTGGCGAGGCGCTGAAGAATTGGCTTTCTTGGGTTTCCATAGCGTCTAGCTTTCCGGCTTCTTCTATATAGGCCAGCCATTTGGCGTCTTTGTACAGGGCGGTACGTCTTGTTTCTCTGTCTTCATGGCTTTGGTATTGCCAGATGTGTACGTACTGGTTGATGTTGCCGCTTTCGCAGCGCATAAACGCAAGGGGTTGCCCGAGATAGTGTTTTTGCGTTGGTAGCCCTTTTTGGATGTGTAAATCGAATTGCGGCTGTAGCATTCTTGGGCGGCAGGTGTAGGTGCGTATTTCTATAATCATGGTGTGGTCTAGGGTTACGGCTATGCAGATATGATAAGAGGTAGTTAGTGTTCTGCAAAACAAAGCTGGTATCTATGCGGTGATATTGCTGTTGTTAGTGCGCTATGCCGGGGTGTTCTGGGTATGCTTTACGCTTGTTGGTCTTTTTTAAAGTAGCCAAAAAAACCTAGTAGTAACTCTTTTTGGAGATTGTATGAACGAATTAATGGCGCAGTCGAATGCACAAATAGCCTTGCTGCCGATCTGGGTGCAGTATTGGATGCATTGGATGATGGTGGTATCGCTTCTTTCAATAGTGTTTGTGTGGAAGCACAAGGCAGCACGTTACGCACTGCTTACTTTTCCGCTGATTATGGCGTCTGGTTTTCTGGTTTTTGCTGTGACAGGCACAATTCATATGCTGGGTATTGGGCATTTGTTGTTTTGGACGCCGTTGCTGTATTACTTTTGGAAAGTTGGAACGAAAACAGCAGGATTTCGTTACACCACGCCCTATGGTGTATGGGTGGCGTTGTTTATGGCGACCATGGCCATTTCACTGGTATTTGATGTTCGCGACATAGTATTGGTGCTACTCGGCGCAAAATAGCTGTATAGCGCACAACTTGTAGGGATAACGAGTAAACACACAGCTTTTTTGCTTGCCTGAAATCGTCTGCGTCTATACCTTGTGCGCTCCTCTTCGATTACATAGTGCGCATGAATAAGCAGCTTCCGCAAGGCAAACTCTGGGGCGGTCGGTTTAGCGAGTCTAATCCGGCTCTGGTTGAATCGTTTAATGCATCTATCCACACCGATATTGCCATGTTTAGGGAAGATATTGCTGCTTCGCAAGCGCACGCAGCCATGCTTACCAGTATCGGGATACTTACTGCCGATGAGCTAGAGGCGATAACCGGCGGTTTGCAGCAGGTTGCACAAGAATTGGAATCTGGCACTTTGGCATTGCAAGAGTCGTTAGAAGATGTGCACATGCACGTTGAATCTCGACTGACTGCATTGATTGGCGATGCTGGCAAGAAACTCCATACTGGTCGCTCGCGGAATGATCAGGTAGCGACAGATGTGCGTTTGTGGTTACGCAATTGCATAGACGATATTGCCAAGCAAATGCTTGATCTTACCGAAGTTCTGCAAAATTTGGCCGAGCGTGAAATTGATACGGTATTTCCCGGCATGACCCATTTACAGGTCGCCCAGCCGGTGAGCTTTGGCCATCACATGCTTGCGTGGCACGAGATGCTACGCCGCGATTACGAGCGTTTGTTAGATTGCAGAGCGCGGGTGAATCAATTACCACTTGGTGCAGCGGCACTGGCCGGAACCTGTTATCCGCTCGATAGGCAACAGGTAGCAGATGCGCTGGGTTTTGCTGGGCTTACCCGTAATTCGCTTGATGCGGTGAGCGATCGTGATTTTGCTATTGAGTTTTGCGCGTGTGCTTCAATTTGTATGATGCATTTGTCGCGCTGGTCTGAAGAATTGGTGCTCTGGTCGTCGCAGTTAGTCGGTTTTATTAGTTTGCCCGATGCTTTTTGTACCGGCAGTTCGATTATGCCGCAGAAGAAAAACCCCGATATGCCGGAGTTAGTACGTGGTAAGAGTGCTGCCGTATTTGGGCAATTGCAAACTTTGCTGGTGCTTATGAAATCGCAGCCGTTGGCCTATAACAAGGATAATCAGGAAGACAAGGCTCCGTTATTTGCGAGTGCGCGCACCCTGAGCGATTGCTTGGCGATTTTTACAGCTATGTTGCCAACCATGCAAACCAATGCAGATACTATGCGTAGCGCCTTTGTAGGTACCTATGCAAATGCCACAGATTTGGCAGACTATCTGGTTGGCAAGGGTGTGGCGTTTCGCGATGCACACGAGCAGGTAGGTAAGCTGGTGGCCTATGCGATAACGCAAGGTAAGGATATTGAGCAGCTTTCACTACAGAGCATTCTGCAGTACTGTCCAGAGGTGGGTGAAGATGTGTTTGATGCGTTGGCGTTGCATACAATGCTTGCGCGGCGTGACATCTTTGGTGGCACAGCTCCCCAACAGATAGCAATACAACTAAAGCAGGCCAGAGGTTGGCTTGTTGAACAACGCAATCTGGATAACTAATTATGTTTACTCCTGTTTCAATCGCTATTGGCCTGCGCTATACCAGGGCCAAACGACGTAATCATTTTGTTTCGTTTATTTCAATGGTGTCGATGCTCGGTTTGATTTTGGGGGTATCTGTATTGATTTTGGTGCTGTCGGTTATGAACGGTTTCGACCGTGAAATGCGCGAGCGAATTTTGGGTGTTATTCCGCATGTGAGCGTCTATGGTCAGCAACCGATTGGCGACTGGGAATGGCTTGGTGATCAATTGCGCGATCAACCAGGGGTTATTGAGGCTGCTCCATTTAGTAATTTGCAGGGCATGGCGGCGGTGAACGGCAAGGCGACCGGGATACTGGTAAACGGTATCGACCCCAAGGAAGAACCCAAGGTCAGCATTATTAGTAAGTTTGTTGATACAGACATTTTTAACCAGTTAGAAGAGGGCAGCTTTGGCGCTGTGCTTGGTGATCTGCTCGCTGCGCGGCTTAATGTGCAACCGGGCGATACGTTTACGCTGATATTGCCAGAAGCCAACCTAAGCCCGGCTGGGTTAATTCCACGGATTAAACAGGTACGCGTGCTGGGAACCTATTCGCTTGGCTCTGAGCTGGATGGTAATTTGGCGATGATGCACTATCTGGATGTGGCCCGTTTAAAGGGCAATCACGGCACTGCTGAAGGTGTGCGTTTGAAGGTTGAAAACCTGTTTGAAGCACCCAAAATTGCGTACCAGTCTTTGGTAAAATTGGGTAATAACTATTTGTCTTCAAACTGGACAAGTCGCTACGGCAACCTGTTTCAGTCGATCAAACTGGAAAAACGTATGGTGGGTTTGCTGCTGTTTTTGATTATCGCAGTGGCGGCCTTTAATATTGTTTCTACCCTTGTAATGGTGGTTACAGACAAACACGGCGACATAGCCATACTGCGCACACTGGGCGCGTCTAGCGGCGATATTGTGTGGGTGTTTATTGTGCAGGGGGCGGCAATTGGGGTGTTTGGCACACTGATTGGCGTAGGGCTTGGCGTGCTTGCAGCGTACAACGTTAGCGGCTTTGTTGAGGCTGTTGAAAGCCTGTTTGCTGTTGATTTTCTTAGCACAGAAACCTATTTCATCAGCTACTTACCGTCGCAACTTATTTGGAGCGATGTTATTCAAATTGGGCTGGCCTCGTTCTTCCTTACCCTGATAGCGACTGTCTATCCAGCGTTTAGAGCGTCGCAGGTACAGCCTGCTGAAGCCTTACGGTACGAGTAAATCTACATATAGGTTGGCAGTGGGTGGCTGTATTGCACGCCCATTGCTTTATCTAATTGTCTAACTGTGTTGTTGCATTAATAGCGCATACAACCCAAGCAATCTGTAGAAGCTGCACTTGCTGCAAAGCACCTTATATCACTTAGAAGCGAAGAGTACCTGCGGTGTGACTCCAGGGTGCATAGCCTTACCGATTGGCGCGCCTATGAAGGTAGGATCGGCCACACGGTAAAGATTACCCTTGTAGCGCACGCTGTCTCCTTTGCCGGGTAGAGCTAGAGCAATGGATACGTGATTGGGGTAGAGCAGTGCGACAAAGGGGATGTCGAGTAGTTTATGCGCTAGCCATGCGTAGAGTATGGATCTGTCTTCACAGTCTGCAAATGGGTAGGCGAGGGTTTCTGCAGCGGACAAGTAGTTTTCTTCGCCGAATTGCTCGTCGTCTGTTTTATACGAAATACCGTGTTGTAGCATTTTCAGCACAAATTCTGCTTGTTCTTCTTTGCTCTTACCACGCAACAGCGGCGTTAACTCTTGGGCAAAGCTTTGTGCGCTTAGTGGTGATAAATCCTGTGTGAAATAGTGGCCTAGCGATATTTGCGGATAGGCAGCCATAATGGCTGTGGTGGAAGCGTCGTAGGCTATGTTTAGGTTTTGGGGTTGGCCTTGGTATTCAAACGCAAAGGTGCGTTTTGTTACTTGCTGGTTATTTGGCCACCGAATTCTGGCGGGTTGAAAACTGTGCAGGGCTTTTAGTCCGCTGGCGGTCCGGTCGTAGGTTTGTATATTGCTATTGTTCAGACGTTGCATGATGTAGAAGCGTCTGTTGCTTGAGGTTATGTAGGAATAATCATAGACCTGTGGGCCGATTGGAAGCAGCAGCGAAATACGGTTTCCGGCAAATGCAATACGCGCATCGTATCCGGTTTGGTTCATCCATTTCCAGGTGGCTACAATCTGGTGCTGTGGGTTGCTGGGGTAAACGCTTTTGGCAACGGCAGCAACCAGCAGGTAGTGTGCCCAGTCGTCTAGCGCCATGCTTCGGTCGCTCTGGCGAAAGAAGTCTTTTAGCGCTCGTTCATAACCGGCATTGGCAGACCAGTAATCACTAATGCTTTGTTTGTTGATACGGCGACTAATCGGTAAAGGGTTACTGACTTCTGGGTGGATTAGCCTGTGGTCGTAAAAATTAAATGCCGTTCCGTCTATGGCCGGTTCTTCGGCGGGCTGGTTTGTTGGTGGTTCGGGAATTGGGGCCGGTGGCGGGGTAGGGATTGTTTCTGCCTGTTTGATATCTGGAATGTTCTTTTCTGCGTCTTGCGGTGCCTCTGGCGGTTCGTATTTGGGCTGTGCTTTTGGCTTGGGCTTTAGCGGATTGCGTTTGGGGACATACACTGAGAACTTGGCCCAGGTTTTTTCTAGGTAATCGGCAATTTGGGTTTTGTGCTTGTCTTGCAAAGCAGCAATTTTATCGCGCTCTTTGTTGAGGAAGGCTTGGTATTCTTCTTTACTGGTTTTCAGCTCTTGCGATTGCTTTACTTTGAACTCTTTTTGTTGCACATCTAGGCGAGATTTGGCTTTTTTGATTTGCTGGTCAACGCTGGTATCGGTACTGGCGCAAGAAGTGAGCAAAGCAAGTGTCAGCAGGCTGAGGAGCAACCGAAGGTTGAATATATTCATAGCTATTTCTGGTATTTGGTTTTGTATTCTTCGTACTGCATGCCGTAAACGTAGGCTCTGGCTTCTTGTTGTGTTAGTGCAACACCCTGCGATTCACCTGCTGCGGCGTACCATTTGGCGAGGCAATTACGACAAAAACCAGCGAGTTCCATGATTTGAATATTTTGTACATCTTTGCGGCTGTCTAGATGGGCAATAAGCTGGCGAAAAGCCGCAGCTTCCATAGCTTCTTGTTGCGCCTTAGTGGGGGCGTTCAAACTGCTATATCCCTATCTGTAAGCGTATCAACCTTGGCTTTTTCTAAGCGGCTGAACAGATGTGAAAAAGTGGTTATAGCGCTACCCTGTACTGCGTTTGGTACCAGACCGGCAGGTTGGTCTTCGGGCGACTGCTGAAAGAGGGCGCATACTTTGGTAAATAGCTCTGGGAGTACCGGACGAAGGTAGGAAGCCATAATCCAGAAGCATACAAGCATGGCGCTACAGAAAACATGTACCTGTTGTTGCAACTCAGGTTGCTTGATTTGCTTCCAGGGGGCTTGTTGATCTATAGCGGCATTGCACTTGTCTGCTAGCTCTTGTATGAGACGCATGGCTTGTGCATATTTACGCTGCTCATAGGCTTGGGCTATTGCCTCTGCCTGATCCAGACAGGCTTGTATGAGTTCTTGGTGGGGGCCTGCTGTGTCGCTGAGTTGGTTAGAAAAATAGGTGTTAATGAACTTTGCACTTCTGGATGCAATGTTGATTATTTTCCCACCCAGTTCGCTATTTAACCTGGTAACAAATTCGTCTAGATTCAGGTCTAAGTCTTCGAGCGAATCGTTTAGTTTGCTGGCGAAGTAGTAGCGTAGGTATTCAGGATCGAGCGTAGACAGGTATTTTTTGGCGGTTATGAAGGTTCCTCTGGATTTGGACATTTTCTGTCCATTAATTGTCACAAACCCGTGCGCAAATACGCTGGTTGGTTTGCGGTATCCAGAGCCTTCGAGCATCGCTGGCCAGAATAGGGTGTGGAAATAGACTATGTCTTTACCAATGAAATGGTATAGCTCGGTATCTGTATTTGGTGCCCAGTAGGTATCGAAGTCTTCGCCTGTTTGTTCACACAGATTGGCAAAACTTGCCATATAGCCAATTGGCGCGTCGAGCCAAACGTAAAAGTATTTGCCTTTTTTGCCGGGAATTTCAAAGCCAAAATAGGGCGCATCGCGGGTTATATCCCAAGACTGCAAGCCCTCTTCAAACCATTCTGCCAGTTTGTTTTTGACCACATTTTGTACGCCGCCTCCGCTATGCCATTTTTCTAGCATTTCGCTAAAGGCGGGGAGGTCAAAGAAGTAGTGTTCGCTATTGCGTGGTTCTGGCGTAGCGCCGGAGAAGATTGATTTGGGATTAATCAAATCAGTCGGTTGGTAGGTACTTCCGCATTGTTCGCAATTATCGCCGTATTGGTCGGCTGCGTGGCAGTGTGGGCATTCGCCTTTAATAAAGCGATCGGCCAAGAACATACCGCGCTCTGGATCGTATAGCTGGGTTATTTCTTTGGTTTGGATGTAGCCGTTTTCTAATAGCGACGTGTAGATTTTTTCGGACAGCTGGCGGTTTTCTTCCGAGTGCGTGGAATAGTAATTGCTGAAATCCACCAAAAAACTACGTAAGTGCTGCTCGTGTTCGTCGCGCATTACGCTAATCATTGCTTCTGGCGTGGTGTTGTCTTGCTCAGCCTTGAGCATAACAGCTGCACCGTGGGCATCGTCTGCACAAACGTAGTGGCATTGGTGCCCCATTTGACGCTGAAAACGAACCCAGATATCTGTCTGAATGTACTCGAGTAAATGCCCTAAATGAATTGCCCCATTAGCATAAGGCAGGGCGCTGGTAACCAGAATGCGCCGTTGTTTCATATGAGTGAGCGAAGAGATTCAATAAGCTGTTGCTTTATGTTGTCGACAGGGAGTGTGGCGTCAATTTGCATGTAGTTTGCCACGGCAACACCAGGGTCATTCGATGCTTCTTGGTAAAAGGCAATCAGCGGCTTGGTTTGCTCGTGGTATACCGAAAGTCGGTTGCGCACTGTGGCCTCGGTGTCATCGTCTCGTTGCACTAAAGGCTCGCCCGTTACATCGTCTAATCCCTCAACTTTCGGTGGTTGGTGGATAAGGTGATACACGCGGCCAGACGGCAAGTGCACGCGTCTTCCCGTAAGGCGGGTAACGATTATTTCATCGTCGATAGTAAGCTCTATTACCGCATCAAGAGGCGTGTGCGAATCTGTAAAGGCTTTTGCTTGCGCAAGTGTGCGTGGGAAGCCATCCAACAAAAAACCCTTGGCACAATCAGCCTGATTAACCCTGTCTAGCATTAGTCCATTGATAATGTCATCTGGAACAAGGCCGCCTTTATCCATTATGGCTTTGGCTTCTAAACCGAGCGTGGTTTTTTCTATAGCGGCACGGCGAAGCATATCGCCAGTCGATAACTTAGGAATTTCGAACTCTGAACAAATAAACTCGGCCTGGGTGCCTTTACCAGCACCTGGTGGGCCTAATAAAACAATTCGTAATGGCATATTGCGTGCTTCTCCCTTGGAGCGAGTATCATAGCGTTTTCGAAAGAAGGGAAGAGCTTTATGCACTCAGAAGACAGGCTGGTTTGGCTGGATCTGGAAATGACAGGCCTGTTACCCACTACGCACGTCATACTCGAAATTGCCACCATAGTTACGGATGCACAGCTTAATGAAATAGCCGTTGGGCCTGTCATCGCAATACACCAAGTCGAAAGTGAATTAGACAAAATGGATCAATGGAACCAGAGTCACCATGGTGCATCTGGTTTGATAGACCGCGTTCGTAATAGCCAACGCAATACAGCAGAAGCAGAAGAACGAACATTGGCGTTTTTGTATCAGCACTTAGACGAGGGTGCATCGCCCATGTGTGGTAATTCGATATGCATGGATAGGCGTTTTCTCGCCGAGCATATGCCAAAGCTTGAAACCTTTTTTCATTACCGCAATCTGGATGTGAGTAGCCTGAAAGTGCTTGCTGAAATCTGGCGACCTGAGCTCATGCAAGGGCTGCAGAAGCAGAATCGGCACGAAGCATTGGCCGACATTCGTGAGTCTATTGAGGAACTTCGCTACTATCGCCAACACTTTATTGCAAAGCAGGCGTCAAGAAAGTAGACTTCCGCGCCGCACGCACACCGCCGAGGTGGCGAAATTGGTAGACGCGCTAGCTTCAGGTGCTAGTAGGGGAAACCCTGTGGAGGTTCGAGTCCTCTCCTCGGCACCAAGTAAACCATTGATTTATAAAGAGAAAAACGCTTTCACTCTTTCTCATTGTCCAAAAATTGTCCAATCGGATTCAGCCTAACGGCCTCAGCTGCATAGTCAGGTGTTAGTGGATAAAGTGTCTATAGTTTTCAGCCAATGCCGGGCAATTGGAACGGTTCGCGTTTTCTTGCTCTTGGTGTTTTCAAAGGTAAGCGGTCAGCTTGTATTTGGGCAGTCTTGAGGGTTTCGGCTCCCGCCCCAGCATGCGTTCTTGAATTTTTAAAGGCTCAATATCTAATAATGCTACCCCGTGTAATTCTCGCTACTGGTTCAGCAAGGCGGTGAGTATCGCGCTGGGTTGGACTCTCAGGTTGCCGCTTACGGCTTGGCTTTCTGTCATGCTTGGAAGCGTCTAGCTTCTGACTTAGTGGCAAAGGTCTTGCGGTAACGATTCTTTCCTACTTTGAAGTTGTCGTTGACATTTTATTGTGTATGGGCTGTTTGTTTTTATTGGGTGTTAGTGTATCAACGCAGAAGAATTATAATATCTGAACCGAAAGCCCAAATCAGAGTGCCGAAGAAGGCAGAAAAGTACGCTAATTCATTGTGTAGATTTTTCAGTTTTGTATTTTTATATTTGTTTAAGGCATGATCTATTGTATCTATTTCAAAAAATTCATCTAAATCATGCTCTGCTTCTTTTATTTCGGTTTCTAATTTATTAAACAAATCGTTCGCTTCATTAATATGAACATTAATGTCACTAATGGCTTCACTTTTTTTATCTTTAGGAATGTTTTTCAGTTCATCAAATTTTTTTCTTACTACATTTACTTCATTTAATAAATATGTTGAGTTGATTCTTGTATGTATAAATTTGTTTGATGTATGTGACAATTGCGTTTTTTTTGTATCGCTGT
>JAXGGS010417268.1:0-12183 GCA_035585475.1 Armandia brevis
ACGTTTTATGTAACAAATCTATGTATGAATTATGTAATCAATTCAAACTGGAATAAAACGTCTATAAATTGAAATTGTACTAACATTTGTATTTATGAACAAAAATGTATCAACTGGTAAAATATCGGAGGGTTTACATTTAGATTTGAATGCATTCCACAAGATATCGAAATCAAAAAGAAAAGACAAAATCAATAATATAAGCAAACATTCACGAACCGATATATTAATTTAATAAACATCGTCCATTCCCATTTGCTAATGGTGAAAGTACACTTACAAAATATAATCTGTGATTCCATCGAACAGTTCACAAGCTTGGACATGCATCTGTGTTACTATTGTACTTAGAAATCAACTACATTATCGCGATGCTCTACAATATCATAAAAACATATGCGCACGACTAGGAAGGTTTCAGTACAAGTACATGTAATTTAACATTGGCGCTAAGGTCTAATAATATTAAAAAAAAGGTATACTAAAATCACAACGTATAAAAATCTACATTTGGATTGAAATCTTCAACTGAATAATAATAAAATACAAGTTAAAGCGGGACTTTTTCACTAACAAACAAGTGGAAACAAGTGGTTACACGGTAGTTAAAAGTTCAATTAAAATAATACATGTTAGTACATTGTACATGTAATCTGGTGGTAACGTTTAAGTATATACCGGTAATCTTACGGGAAAAAGCAAATGCTTCATTCTGCCTGACTTCAACAGAATCCTCGGTACACATTGTGTAGCACGTCACACTTCTCTCCGGCATCGGAAGGGTTTAGAGGTGGGTCCTTAGAGGTGAACATTTTGCGTCTGTTATTCCAGCATAGGGCTGGGAACTGAAGGGTTAAGAGGTGACTTTTCTGTGTCTGTTATTCCGGCATAGGAGAGGGAACTGAAGGGTTAAGAGGTGAACATCCTGTGTCTGTTATTCCGGCATAGGGTTAGGAACTGAAGGGTTTAGAGGTGACTTTTCTGTGTCTGTTATTCCGGCATAGGAGAGGGAACTGACTGGTTAAGAGGTGAACATCCTGTGTCTGTTATTCCGGCATAGGGCTGGGAACTGAAGGGTTTAGAGGTGACTTTTCTGTGTCTGTTATTCCGGCATAGGAGAGGAAACTGACGGGTTAAGAGGTGAACATCCTGTGTCTGTTATTCCGGCATAGGGCTGGGAACTGAAGGATTTAGAGATGAGCATCCTGTGTCTGTTATTCCGGCATAGGGCTGGGAACTGAAGGATTTAGAGGTGAACATTCTGCGTCCACAGATTTCTGCCATCCGCCCTTCGACATCTCGTCATCCCTGAGAAAAATATAACAAATAAATTATTCACAGATCAAAATCCGGTTAGAGTAAACCCATACACTAGTGTGAAGCTATTGAAGATTAGTGTTATCAGATTATTAACATGAAAGTATACATTGAACATACATTGTATCGTTTTCCTTAACTCTAACACGCATGCATAAGTATTATAAAATTCTTTTTAAGCAAAATAGCATAATGAGCGCATGAAATTTCACCTGGCAACGAGTCTGACTGTGAGAGTGACAGCTTTGCGGTGATCCACGTCTAATGCAGGAACAGATACGAACTCCTGTTTGCTCTTCTTACCGAGGGTGGTGGCTCCGGCTCTCCAGTCTGAGTCAGGAGCTGTACGTTTGGTGCCAGCGGAAGCAGCAACTGATGGTCCTGCAAAAATAAGGTTAGTGAAGAGCAAAATGGTTAACAAAATTTTGTAAATCAACTACATGTATGTTAAAACGTCCAATCCTACATTCAATACGATTGTTTTAGGATGATTATAAAACAAATCTCCATGCATATTTTCTTATACCAGATGTGTGGTCTTCATCATCAGATTGTGTGTCTACCATTGCTGGTCCTCCACCTCCACCTCTCAATCCTAAGAAAAAGTGGATTATAGATACAGTAGATCCTCTATGTAACGCAAAAGGTGGGGAGGAACCCCTTAACTGGGTTAAACTAGGGGTACGAGCTGCGTTATTGAATTTAATTATGCCAACTTAAAAATAATAGATGATCGATGCATTTATTATATTCAGCTGATCCGATATGAGGCGGGTCTATCGTGTTTCTCAATTGGGGTTTTCTGTATAACGTGGGGCATAGGGCGCCCGTGGGAGTACCGTAATTCACCACATATAAGGCGCACCCGCTATCAGACGCATCCCCAAACTTTGCCCTCACAAACGATGATTAAGACAGCGTTAAAGCCTTAATTTCTGGTACCCCCATAAGGCGCACCCCAAAACCTTAGCACGAAAATGACGAAAAAAAAGTGTGGTGCATGGCCATCGATATTACAGTTTAAAAAAACGGTAAACTTACTCAGTCTTAAATGAAGGATGGGGTGTAAAACTGAAATATTGTAGTCGGAAACAGTGCGACCGTCTTCCAAACATTTCCCCTGATGGGTCAATCTCTGCTGGTCCGGTCCGATGTTCGCGAGCGAGTTAAACCTCTGTTTGATCTCCTCAATGGTAAAATGAGGAGCAACAGTTACCTGAAACATATACCCTTTCTCCATTGATATAGCCAACTGGAAAATAAAACCAACACGAAGATCAGCATACACAGTCGAACGTTATATAACGCGGATTTATCGTGTAACACAAGTACCAGTATGAATAGCACTATCGCCTGATAGCCGCATCCGATTGATCATAATTCATATAATGAAAGGCATCACTGTAGTCATCGCACATCGTGGACAGCTATTTAATTAATTATTCTAGAGAAACTAAGATTGAGTTGTGTACCTCAAAATATCCGTTCGAGGAATGAGGGAGCTTTTCAAGCACGCTAATATTCAGGCAATCATATTTAATTCCCTCCTCAATTTCATCTTTCCGCAGACACTGATACAGACACTGCTTACCAGCCTAAAAATAAAGTTAGAACCATGCTCTGTGAAATCAGACACACCATTTACTATCAACATTGATAACTTTGTGAGCTGTCAGAGAATTAATAAAATTTGCATTTAGACTGGGATATAAATTTCCATGGATCATTTGTTCCCATTACAACAACTATCAAGTCGCAGCGCCAGTGTTCATGTATTGCAAGTTATTTCGCTAACTTACCCATGAACTATGTACAAACACCCGACCTTTCGTCTGCAGAAAAAACGACTCCAGCCCAAATCTTTCTTTAATGGCCTCCGTCAATGTTGATAATGATTTATCACATATATTAAAACCAAAGGACACCTGATTGTGTGTCACAGTGGCCGTTCTGATCTTAGGAAAACAGGTTAGATAACAGACTTTGTATATTCCCTCCCAGTCTAAATGGCTGAAGAAAAGGAGAGAAAAGGATACTAAAACCTCTTAAGGTTAACACAGCTAACAGTAAGCAGATTATTGATAAAACTAACTTACTGAGGATATGACAAATCACACCATTATAAATCGTATACATACATACACATGATTGTATTTGTATACGCACAACTGCCTTACCACACAAACTCATCCTCATTGTCTCCCTCAGTGTTGATGCAATATCTCACTAGCGAATTCGCTTCGTTCGACTTCCAAGACAAGACAACATAGTCAGACAGCTTCTCAACGCTGAACTCTCTTTTCAGGATTCCACGCACCTCTCGAGCAAGATCATTCATCGTGTCCATTTCGAACAATTTAAACCGTGTTATTGTGGAATTCTTCCGTAATTCAGAGAGGCCAAACTAGAAGTAAAATTCATACAAAATTATCTTTACAAATATTCTTATAAAATATGCTGCGAAAATCATATTAAAATCGTGTATATCACATGACAGCTTTTCGTCCATTCCATTTTTAAGGACACACAACTTATGTAACCGCAATAATTAGTAACAGTAAGGGATCGATAAGACACATGATTCGTTATAACGCGGGTCTATAATATCTCTAAATTAGGTTTCATATTGATATCTATAACATGATCAAACATAAGTAGTTGATGGTAATCTGTATAACACGGGTGTTTTGGGCTGTCTGTCGCCCGTCGTTATATCGTATACCCAGTGTACATATATCAAAGCTTACTTGAATCATCATTGCTGCATTCTTCTCAGGCGTGAATATGCACGTAATGAGTCCATTTTCAGCTTTTCCTTTCTGAATTCCGGACATTTTTGGAGCGAACTTGACGCGATAGAACGTGAACTTTTTAGCCACCTCGGCTGGACGCTCAATTTTGTCCACTGATTGCTTTCCGCACTGCCAGCGTCCTGCGAAAATTAATTAGTTTAATAAATAGTAAATAAATAATCTACGTTTCTCTTAAACTAGTGGACTCGGTGTTGGTAAGAATAGCAAAACCTTCTTAAAAGCAAACTATATGGTTATCGAAAAAGATTGTGCATCTTAGGATACTTGCATCAACTCGAGACATATCACCTTGTTCTGTTCCATCAATGTTGAGATGAAAGGTAGATCTATGATAGTTCCAGTTGATAGCTTTTACACAGTATTCCTGGCCATGTTTCATCTCGACAAATTCTCCCTGCGGAGTAGAGAAATGTTTCCCTCCGCAGATTTCTATCCCATAGCCGCTCTGAGATACTCCAGTGAATCCCTGGATAGCTTTCTGCATGGTGTCACCAGCTATTCCAGTCTGCGGTTTTCTGTCAAGTCTAAGTGTAAAACAAGGCAGGTTATGTGATGCTGAATCGAAAACCAGGCACTGGAAGGCAGGACCTGCAATGATTCAATTTCAAAAGTTACTTTCGACGGGAACATTACCTTGGCCCTTTTGATTTGTTTGGATACGGCTAAATAGGAGTAACACCGTGTATAAATGCCTCCTTCGGGGCTGAGGCTGCTGCCTGCAAATTGATCCCAGTGAACTGAAGTAATGGATCAACTGGCCGCTGAACCAGTCACGCTGTCTTTATCTTCACTGCTCAAATGGCTGCCAGGATTGAGTACGTCCGAAGTAGGCGTCGATCAATTACAGATGTTAGACATATATCTGTAATACATACACTTTGAATCTCTAAGAATCAGACCAGAGCACAACTTGATGGTAATTGAGCAGACTTTTTCATAGTAGAGGAAGACTGCACTGTCGACTGGAAACTAGTTCTGGATATGGGAATTACATGTGTTTATCCTAAAATACTTGTTTATCGTTCGTCGACTTATTCTATACATTTTTATTGCAGCGCATTCCTCCATGATGGCAACTTGTCACGCTGTCTTCATGACGCATCACATGTATAAGTCTTTTGGCTGTTTATTTAAAGTATCAAAAATATATGAAAGTTCTTACATTGACAGTAGAAGAGCGACGATTGTCTCTGGAGTGTTCTGAGCGTGTGAAAAAGACAGACGATGCGTTAATTTCGCGGGGAAAATTTACTCAAGCCCTGTGATTGGACGAAACTGTTAAGGCTCCGCCCACTGATGTTGTTTACTCCAAATTGGAGCACCTGCTCAACGACAATCAGGCAAGATACTACTAATGAATTTAAGCGGGAAATTTAAATGCCTCTTGGTTGGCATCAGCCGGTCGGAATTTTATGGGGAAGGCTATTCCGCAACCGTTGGAGCGCAGTTTAGACCCGGGAGTTAAGATAATAATTTCAAAAGAGACACGATTGCCAGGGTTTGAAATTGTAATTGAATGATTACCTCATTCCTTTGCCATCTAAGCAATGGACGAAGCCTTTTTTTAATGAATCACAGAATAATTTAGTTTAGACACGGTAGTTTATTTTAGAATAACACCGATATATATCGGTTTGGTACAATATTTCCACCGATTAATGGCATATTACATTAAAATGAGATACGGTAATACCGGTACATTAAATAATGTCAAAGCTGTCGAATATAATTAACCAGCTTAAAAGTGCCAAATAAATTGCATCATAATATAATTGTCAACCAATATTAATTTACTAAAATGTGCATAATATGACCGGCTTGTTATGTAAATACATGTATCGTAAGTATATAATTATATACAACAACCTCAGTTGAACAAAATATCCGTTCAACAGATAAGAGACTTATACATAGCTACAGAACATACAGGTTTATAAGAAATGCACAATAATCAATAATACATGATATAAAAGTTAACCATTACTTTGTGGTTCGGAAAACGGTAATACACTGCCATTATATGCCGTATCATCAATACAAATATTGAATGCTCCTACGGATCTTGACATGATGGGAGATTGCTTCTAGACCAGCGAGTTTTGTTACAACATCATTGTAGAATCAGGGTTCAGGAACTCACTCTGGTACTGCTGGGGGTCCCGAGGTTTCACGTAAACGTGCAAACAACTCTGCCAGTTCTCTGTAACATTTAAAACAAGATTAATGATGAGAGATAAAAACCAATGCATCAAACTGTATAACGCAA
Source organism: Armandia brevis (assembly GCA_035585475.1). Lineage (NCBI taxonomy): Eukaryota > Metazoa > Annelida > Polychaeta > Opheliidae > Armandia > Armandia brevis. The sequence goes on from JAXGGS010417268.1 coordinate 6,397, forward strand.
ATGAGAGTCTGGGTGCTGTGCCTTACCCTGTTTCTGCACGTGGACCACGTAAACACTGCAAACGCGCAAATAATGCCACATTTTCTCTGTAACATTTGCAAGACATAATTAACCGTGAGAAATGTACATATAAAACTAATAAAAACGAAAGCGTCAGACTGTATAACACGGGTGTGAGTCTGGGTGGTGTGTCTTACTGGGATATCGGGCGTGGAGGTCCCACCGTATCAAGTGAGTAAGCACGATATTCTTCACGAGTCATCTTGTCTGCGCTGGAACGATTCGAAAGATAATCTCGTTACATAATATAAAACTATATAACGCGGGTGAGGGGTGAACCTCAAACCGCGTCATAGCGACGTGTCATGGACTCAATTTGACCAACGCCATAACGTATCTGATAACAAATACCATTTAAGTAACCGCTTTATAACAAACATTCATTGTATCATGCAAATTCAGAGCAAACAGAATTGTTGACCACGGGAATATACTGGCTGAAAGAATAATATGCGATTTATAATTAGAAAAAAATGACGTCCCCTACCTGACTGTAAGTCTGACCTGAATCGTCACCGCCATGGAGTGGTCGACAGTCAGTGGAGAAACACTCGAGGATAACACTAAAACAAGAGAGAGATTGTTAAGTGCAAGTAAATATCTGTAAAGCGATTATATCTTTATTGGTATAAAGCGCAAGTACCAATGTATACAGTAGTGCTATTAAATAATATTAAATGCCACAATAGTTCTCGTTATCATCGCACCTTACTATTGAAGGTAGAGCATGCGTTCCATAACTAGTCCTACAATCGGTATCTTAATCAGAGTAGCTTTGTTTGCGCTTTGTCTTAAGTATTGTTATTTTTCATAAAGAAAGAAAGTATTATATAAGTACCTGGAGTTGCATCAGAGTCTATGAGTTCTTCGACTTCTTCGCTTGCATCGCCATTCGTTTCTGGGTTTAAAAAGATAAATAAATCGTTTATACTAATGTACAAGTACCCTAAACACAGAGTCATATTCACAAGTTAATCAATACATGAATAATAGCTTTAACTCTACAAGCAGTAAATGAAAAGTCTCGGAAACTCTTAAAGTAAATCATATTGTCATGTGTAATATTTTCATGAACGAACCGGTCCACTGATAAAACACATACCGGTATACAGAATATTAAAGATATAAAGCGTCATCAATATCAATTGATTAATTGATTTTTTAACCCGAATTGAAGATCGCCTATAGGAAGGTGTGGTTACTAAATATAAACTTGTACTCCGATGCCAGAGTTATATTGAGTATCTGTACAGAAAATCTGGTGATTAATTCGCTTGGTGATGTTACTTACCAGAGTTGAGGAACACGCTCTTGGTGTAGTTCATCATTTCACGGGACTCGATATCACCAACACATACGCCATCCTTTAACGGCTCGTTGCCTATATTTAACCTGAGAGTCTGCTGGTAAGGTGGAATTCCCTCCTGTTGATGAATTAAATACTTCATCTGTTCAATCGTCGCATACGGTCGTCGGTGAATCGTGAACATTTCAAAGCCGCTGTCACTGGTGTGTAACACTTCAACCTTCACATCAGAAAAGTAAGAATTGCATTTGTAATCAACATGAGCATTTGAAAGAGGGTAATCTAAAGACGAAACGTTGAATACTTATTTGTAAAAGCTATATCAGATATATGTTACCTTGAGTGCTCTAGGACCACACGAAAGCCCTTCTTCAACACAGAACTGCAAGAACCCATCTTTTAAACCCTTGTATATTTCTGCTTTCTGTAGACGGTAGTACAAAGCCTTCTTCCTAGGCTGGGAGAAGCAGAAATAATTGCATATAAGGTATACATCGAATGTATTCTTGAGTGTAAACTTCTGTAAATTTCTATATGAATTAGAGCGAATATGGGGGATCGGCTGTTACCCAACCACGGAATTCACATGGCTAGTTTTCATCAATATCTAAAGGCCCTTACCCACGAGCTACAAGAAAACACGCGCCCTTGGAGAGTCTTCATGTGGAACTCTTTCAGCCCCCATTTTCTCGTGACAGCTGTCTTCAGAACAGAGATGGACGTCTTTTGGGATAGTTTGTACTCTAGCACGTCTCCTTTGTAGACGATTTTGGCCATTTTTATCGGAGGAACCACACTAATGGAGTATGTCTGACCTTCTCGGAAATGTTCATCACTGGAAAAGAACAAGAACAAGTTTAAGAAAGGTGATATTTGGTCATAAATCTGGCAAATATTCAGGATGTAATGTGACATAGCAGTTTCTTTCCAAAGCGAAGACGACGCGATTTACAACTTACCACAAATATCCGTGCTCATCCTCTATGTAACTGACGAATGACTTGGGAAATGAATCAATGTCGTCATCATGCCACAGAATTACTTTACAAGCAGATGGTTTCAGGTTGAATTTATTCGCAATGATGCTTTGTATTTTATTGGCCAAGTCCAGTGTTGAGTTTCTCTCGAACAGATGAAAGTCTACTACGTCTCCAGAACCCAGATGGGAAACTTTAAACTGAAAGGGGACGAAAAGAGAGAGTATTAACACACTATTTCACCAACAAATGTGTGCACAAGTCTTGTTTAAATTAATTTCTTTGCATGAAATAATAATTTAAAGTAAAGATCACAATTATAACTTAGTACTCACATGAATTGTAGGTGCATTGACTTCTGGCGTGAAAGTGCAATTTACTAAACCATCTGAGGTCGTGGGGTCATATTTCACACGGTGATATGTGAACTTCTCCGATTGGTCAGCAGGGCGGTCAATCTTCGAACGGGTTTGTGGCTCAATCTGCCAAGTACCTAAATATATCGGTGTCATTAAATGATTTTGTCACCAGATACTGTATGAAGATGTTACCTTATTCACGTATTTGTAGAATCTGCTTGAATTAAAACCCTAGCTTTAAGAAGGGTAACAGGGTACAAGGCACAAGGACTGCAATATATTGTGATTTCATGGGTGCAACTAATAGAAAGTGATATTGAATTTGGCAAATCTATGATACAAAGAAGAAAATGGGAAACTATGTTATAGCGAAGGTCCGAATTCCACGTGTTATCAAAGATTCGATGATTTATTATTGTGTTACGGATTACATCCATGTCAGCAGACATCAGTATAAATTATTTGAAGTGCCACTCACCTTGGTCACGCCCGTCTATGCTCAGATTGAGGCTGCATCGATGAGAGTGGTAGTTAACAACGCCGATGTGATATTGCTTGCCATGCGCCATCACTACAGTCTCGCTCAGAGGAGTAGATTGGTGACGGCCTCCGGAGATATCCATACTATATCCGCCCTTAGCAACTCCACGATGAATCCCGAAAGAGTCTAGTATCTCCATGACGACACTCTCTAACGTGAAATCTTCTGTGCTTGTAGTCTTAGCTTGGGTTTGTCGGCGTCAGACCTACGGAGGAAGGTATCGGGAAATTATTTTTCTAAAGTGTATGACATAGCACCTGCTAGTGTGTATGCTTATGCCAAATAAAAATTATGTGATTTTTGTCAAATTAGAAGCGATGCTAATATCGCCTCACTAAATGAATCGATTGGTGACAATTTTATAGTATTTAAAAAATTCCAAGTATGAGCGCAAACTTAAGTTAAATATGCCGTCTCGCTAATTTATTAATTGCCTACTATGTCCTTGGTAGCTATGGTTGAATGGGTATTGAAAATAGATAGAGAGTTTACTTACGTTTCAATTCCTCCGAAATTGTGGTTTTCTGTTTCCAGGAGCATCCAATGTAATAGCGGCCGCTGAATTTCATTCATAAATACCGTCTCAATTTCCCGCGGAAATATTGTTGTCCTGTGATTGGCTGATGTGGGTTCATCGATCATGTGATCGTTTTTCCCGGCCAATCATAACACGAGCTCAGTTCCTGGCTTCTTATCAGCTGATTGTAGTAAACAGATGCACGTGGTGCCACACGAACCAGGTCATGTACGATGTACGTGTAAACAAACAGACGTCTGACACCTTCACCGCGTACTCTGACGGGGTCTCGGAGTCCTGCAATTATTCGTCTGTGAATTGCAGTTTTTTCGTATTGAATTTATCGCATTAAGTCGCATAACTGCAATAAATATTCGGCTGTGCTAAACTTGAATTAAGAACAGCTAAACCCCGTTAAACACCATCTCTGAAATATGTAATCATTAAAATAAAGGGCCCTAAAATATATAAGTATCACAAGTACAAAATTTACTTTGAAATGACAAATGCAGCCGATCCAATACCGGGTACTCTAATTTATAAACAGAGAAGAGTAAAGTGATAAGAACATCAGTGATTTACAGTTAGATTTAAAGCTTTCTACACGATAAAATTAATAACATACACAATGTTGAGTTATAAGGTTTAATTCAATAAATATTGTGTATCCACATGGGTTCAAAGTAAATTACATGTACATGTAAAATTGATCTCCATCCAACAATTCATAAGCTTGGACAAACATTTATGTTACTAGTGCGCTTTGCAACAACCTATATTATTGCGAGGTTCTACAAAACCATAAGAACATATACACATGACAGTATAGGAACACATTCAAATTTTCATAAAAAATAAAAATTACATGTGCCCGTTCTTGAAGTTCTTATAAATCACAATGTATCTAGATGTACTTCTGAATTGGAAGATTCAGGCGCGTAGAAATCTTGAATAGATTTATAATCAAGGACCGGTTTAAGTGGAACAATTTTTAAATTAAAATACAAGGTGAAACAATCAATTAAAATACTACGTGTCAGTACATGGTATTCTAATCTGACAGTAACCTTTGTACATTTTACATGAAAAATAAACTACTTAACTCTCTCTGATATCTGCAGAATACTTGGTACATATTGTGTAGTACATAACACTCTATTCTGGCAACGGAATAGGAACTGAAGGGTTAAGAGGTGAACATTCTGCGACCACAGGTTTCTGCCATTCTACATCCGACATCTCGTCATCCCTAAAGTAAAAGTAAACGTATCCATGAGAAACATAGCCCGACAAGTAAAAATTGTAATCCGTAGAGAGTTAATTCATGCAATAGTGTGAAGGTATAGTGTGAAGGTATCTAAGATAAGCTTTACTGGATTAAACTAATTTGGTCGGTCAAAATGTGTCCTAGACTCAGACAATTATGTTTTAAAGATCATACAATAACGTCATTAGAGGAATGGCATAAAGAGAATTGCACCTGGCAACAAGTCTGACTGTGAGAGTGACAGCTTTGCGGTGATCCACGTCTAAAGCAGGAACAGATACGAACTCCTGTTTGCTCTTCTTACCGAGGGTGGTGGCTCCGGCTCTCCAGTCTGAGTCAGGAGTTGTACGTTTGGTACCAGCGGAAGCAACAGTTGATGGCCCTGGCAAAATTAGGTCAGGGATATAGTCGCTTATTTCACGTACACATACATAATTTTGCACGAACAGAAGGAAATCCTAACAGCTACACATTAATTTTGTAAAATAATGTATGGTAACATATATTATGAAAACAAAGACATAGATATAATTAACCGGTTCTAAAACAAGTAATATGTTAAGACGAATTAAATGCTCAAATGAATTGTTTACGCTTTTATATTATATATATTCAGTTGATGGGTGTTCTGCTATACCTGTTCGATGGTCATCAAATTCAGCTTGTATGTCCATCAGTCCTGGTCCTCCACCTTTCATTCCTAGGAAACAATTGTTTCTAAATATAGGAGACCCTCTATATAACGCAAGTGGTTGAAAAA